>JAFBJT010109555.1:26962-37264 GCA_016785325.1 Chascanopsetta lugubris
ACAAAAAAAAAAAAAAAAAAAATCTCTCTCCCTCTCGTCTGCAGCTAATAAGCATAAAGAGGCTGATAGGGGCTAGATGACAGCAGAGTTTGGTTTAAAAATTCAGCTTGACACACACACACACACACACACACACACACACACACACACACGTACACACAGCAAGCTGGAATGCAAGGCCACGCACACACGTAGACAAGTGCTGAGTTAGAAACCGTCCTCCAGTCTACTTAAGAGAGTTCACATGCAGAGCAAAGCCACTACTGGGAATCACAGTTTAGCCCTCTCTCTCTCTCTCTCTCTCTCTCTCTCTCTCTCTCCTCTCGCTCTCACACAAACAGTCAGACATGCAGGAACACGCAGACGTGTGTATATTCACAAAACCCTCCGACAGTCGCGCACTTTATATACACGCCTCTCCGTCTCTCCGTCACGGCTGCAGGTTATGTCATTAATTACATTTGACACCACGTCTTCTCTCTCTCTCTCTCTCTGCATGTGCGCGCGTGTGAGTGTGTGTGTGTGTGGATCCGAGATCCGTCTCAAGGGGCCCGGAGCAGGGAAAGTGAGGTTCAAAGACCCCCTGCCAGAACGCTAAATCAATATTAATACACGCTCGCAAATGCAAAAGCTTTACACAGGCTCCCGCTTCCAACGCGGAGACGTCGGCGCGGTGGTTAGAGGGCATCGCTCCGTTGTCTCTGTGGAGCGCTGCTCTCTCTCTTCCTCCACTCCTCACCTTTCTGACGGACGCCCTCGCTGCTGCGCTCCGATGTGGAGCCTCCACACAGACACACAATGCATCCCATACCCAGTGTTGTTGTTGTTGTTGTTGTTGTTGTTCACGCTTATTGAGAAAACACTGGATGGGAAGCCTGCACGTCCATTTCTCATTGAAGTGACTGATATTAGACTGATATCACTCTGGTCACTTCTCTTCTCACCCCACTGACCTCCTCACCTCCTCACGGAAACACCAGCGCCCCCTGCTGCCCCAAAAACATCTCAGTCATCGATACTATTATTATCGATAACACACCACACTAATGCTAGAATCCTGCGGGGTCAAGCTCTTTTGCAAAGCGTCCAAAATGATAAGACTTGATTCTGTAGAGTCCATCCGTTCCTATGGTTGTAATTACACGTCTCATTATGGTCATTTGCCGTTTCCTGCCTGCTCACTGTAAATACCTGCCTCCAGACCACAGTTTGTTATGTTACGCTTTACACGGAATGGAGGGTTCGTTCCTGTTCCATCACAGATGAA
Organism: Chascanopsetta lugubris; assembly: GCA_016785325.1. Lineage (NCBI taxonomy): Eukaryota > Metazoa > Chordata > Actinopteri > Pleuronectiformes > Bothidae > Chascanopsetta > Chascanopsetta lugubris. The sequence goes on from JAFBJT010109555.1 coordinate 28,230, forward strand.
CATATTTCTGTCCACTTCCTTTGATCATTTTGACCGTGCTACTCGACCTCCATGTTAATATGATGAATGAATAGCGCGGTATATGGATGTTGGACTCAGGCCCAGGGCTGAGCTCAATCAGAAACTTCGGAGTGAAAAAAATCAAGTTTGGTTCTGTCAACTTCTGTAATTGCTCGTGTCTAATCAGAGAAAATGTGCATGTTTACATGGTTTATATGAACAAAAACACTGAATCTCAGTCTGGTTTGACTCAGGTTCAGGCATCTTTCACACAGAAATGCAGCAGAGTGTCACACAAATATAATTGGCTGATCAGACTCTGGTACAAGAACAATTTCTGGACTATTGCCCCCCCCCCCCCCACCTCCGAAATCCAATGGACTCATCTTTTTCATTTAATAAACTGACCTCCTGTCATTTCCTGTCTTAAGAACAATCTAACAAGTGATCAAAATTAACATTATTATCAATGAATGAACACTCATAACTCACATGGTGTGAAAACATGACTAATCCCAGCCTGTTTCGAGTCACTGATGACTCCATCCTTTGTTTCTGCAGATTTAGTACATCCGAAGATTTGACGAAGATACAAAAAGTTTAATGACAACATCTATAATGGGAGTCGCTCCCAGCATCACATCCACACAGGGAAAGACATTCGGCCAGAATCAAGACTGAGGTTTTCAGATGAGATCAGTGAACCCAAACACAAGGTGAAGAGAAACTCATCCCTCCGATTTCATCATCATCACTGAAACAATCCAGGATCTCTAATTGACACTGCGGCTCGTCTTACCTCTGCCAGTGGCTCTTCACGCTACAACCGACGATCCTCTGAATCGCTACACTTCTCCGAGTTTGACTCGGAGATAAACTCAACGTGAACTCTCCGACGCTTTGAAGGATGCAGCTGCTGGGACTCAGACCCACTGCTCCGGTCCACACTTTGAACGAGCTTCCCCCTGAACGAGGGAGCGGCTCTTTCTCCGATAAATCATCGGGGCATCGCCGGGGCTTACGGTCGCATTAACAAACAATATCGGCAAACCGACAACGGAGTAACATTATTATTATTATTATTATTATTATGCTAGTTTGGATGCAGAGGCCAACATCTGTGTGTGTCTGCTGCTCAGGAGGGCGGGGAGGGGGGAAGCGGGGGCTGCAACACTCACGTCCTTTGTTTCATCCATGCGTAGGTGTCGGGGTTAATGTGAATCATACATTAATTAACACTTGTTTGCCTTACACGCACACAGACACACTTAAGCCAGTGAAAGTAATTGAGCAATTTGTACGCACACAACAGCTGGAGACACAGTGTCTCTCCGCCGTGCGCGTACGTGGAGCTTTTGCTAATTGCCTCTCCACCCAACCATGCTTGACCAAACATTGTCTCATGGCTGAGCTCATGGCAAACAGTGTTATTTGAGCGTGGCCCCGCGTCTCTTTGTCCTTCGTCACGACGCGGCCCTCGTCAAAATAACATCTGTCAACCGCCGCACAAATACACCTGACGGACACAGCTGATGTCCGGACGCACGAAAAACACGCCCCTCCAAAAGGGAGCGACGGCCAATGGCCTGACTGCACAGCGGGCGTCACACCAGAGCACATCTGGGTGCAGAGCGCTCTCTCTGCTCCAGATGTGTGTTTTTAAGCACCGCAGGCCAGAGCACACCTGGACACCACAGACGCGCGCGCGCGCACAAGCGTAAACAAACGATGCGCCGCGCGGGCGATAAAGCATATTCAGACGGTTTCACTCTGATGGTTTTACTGAATCGAGGTAATAAAGTGGGTTTGTTTGATGTGCGCGAGTGTAAAATGTCTGTGGGGTGTTTGTGCATAGATATTAGATAGTAAGATAGATGAAAACATCCGAGTCTGTCATTATACACGCTGCTGGGGAAATGATGATCCAAATAACTTTTCCCTCTGCTCCCTCCCTCCCTCTGCCTCCGTGTTCCTGCGCTCACGCGCCGGCGTGCGATGGGCGCGAGCGCTACCTGTGCGGCCCCAGGAAACGGGGCTGAGGACCCTCCTAATGACTTAATTGAGCTAATTAGCGATAATAAGACGTCCAATCAGCATGCCGGCTTCCTGAAGGCTCTTGTTAGGAGCTAATTAAAGAACCAATCACAGCAGGAGAGACAATGACGCTGCGTCACAGTAACAGGGCGAGAGATTAAGCGCGACGCAACGGTTCTGGGCTCGGCTGGTTGATTGAAGTGGAGCCGGCGAGGCGTTTGTGAAGTAGCGCGGGCACATAAAGAGCGTGATAACCATCAAAACAAGAGAGTAATTATGATCGTTACGCCTGAGCTCCGCATCACAGCTCGTGGTGCCGTGGGGGTGGGAGCGAGTTACATCCGGTGCCACTGACTTTGAAGCACAAGGATTCACCGGAACTGAATGATTACGTGGTATGATCTTCGCTTGATCCATCCGTCCTTATAAAACAGGAGAGTGCGTTCATACTAAAGTGAACCGATGGAATGTCAGTGTAAAGGTCGGTGCTGCAGAGGTGCAGGTGCTCATTGGAAATGAGACATTGAAGCCTATGAGATATGAATGAGCCCATGGAAACTAAAAAAATATATAGTTCTGTATATTTATTCATCGTTGTCACCAAAAAAAAGTTCTCCTCAGTATCTGATTGAGAGATTCGTCATAGTTTGGTGGGAAAGAGACCCCCCCCCCCTTCTCTCTCCCTCTCTACGAGCAGCAAAAGTAGCTCTGTCTCACATGCTGTTGCAGCACCATGTGGCTAGCGCACACACACACACACACACACACACACATATGCCCACACAGTCCCACACACACATGCTTCCACATACACACACTTTGAAATCACAGAGAGAATCAAATGGCTGCGCTGCACCAGAACGGGTCCGTTACGTCTTTGTTTGCTCGACAGGAAACGAGAGGAAAACATTTCTCCTGAAATGATTCCGAGCATCGTCGCGCTGAAATCCTCAGTTACAGATCTGACAGAGCGCGGATGGATTTTATTGCTTTGTGGGCTGAGGACAAACCAGCTGACAAGTCTTCAATGGTGATTTGTTGACAATATGCTTGTCTCCAGATGGACACGTGTGTCCTGATTGACTCGAGGACCCCTGTGAGACACAGGTGGACGTGGCGCACGTCGCGCATGTGTCTCTGCAGCATCTCCGATTCCTCAGCTGCGCGTAAACTATCTTTGCCACGAGCGGAAATGCTGTAATTACTGCTTCTATTCCTACATTTCTCCATCATTAACCCCATTAACACACCATTTACCTCTGTCCTCTCTGTAAGCACACTCCCCTCGCTCCCTCCCTCGCTCCCTCCCTCACTTCCTCCTCTCCCTCTCGTCTCTGTCTTCCAGGGGTAGTGCTCATGCGGCGTGGCGTCCTCTCTCCCTCTCCCTGTCTCTCTCTCAATCTGAGCTCCATGCTGTGCCGGTTTAATTGCAACAGCACCCTCATGTGCCAGTGTGTGTGTGCGCGCGTGTGGGTGTGTGCGTTGATGCGTGTGTGTGTGTGCGTGTGTGTGTGTGTGTGTGTGTGTGAAGGAGAAACTCAAAGAGAGAGAAGATGGAAAGAAAGACCTCCTCAGAGTGTTCAAGGATACACAGCAGGGTGCCAAGCCACCTTACTCACTCCTTTTCCACCTTGTTCTCCATTTCCTTTCCTCTCCTCCTCCACCTCCTCCTCCTCCTCCTCCTCCTCCTCCCCTTCCTCCCCCTTCCTCCCCCATGCCAGTACCCTTCTTCCCCAGCTAAGTTCTCGCCGCTTCCCCTCGCTCCTGCTCGCTCTCCTTCCCACCAAGCGACTGCAGGAAAAGGCTCCTCTAATCATTTCGCCTCCTCCGCTCAGCTCTACTTCCTCCTCCATCTCAATCTACCCCCCGCCAACACCCGCACACCGCCGCCGCCGCTACCGCATCCTCTCCCTCCTCGACTGTGTCACCCCTTCTCCTCCCCCCACCCTCACCCCCTGCAAGCCCCACCCCTCTCTCGGCCGTACCTCCCATGACGCCCGTGGAGACTTCCTGTCAGAGTTCCCTGCTCCTCACTCCTCGCCTTAATCAGCTGTCAAATATCAAACGCTTACTCCGCCCCCCCGGGCCCACACGCCTTCTGTGCAGGGGCGCACGCGTGCGCACGCCCGAGCGTCTGCGCGCACGTGTGGCGGCGGCCACACACATGAAAGTGTTTCTTTGTCACTTTATCCGTCCACACTTTAAACGGGAGCACAAATTGATCAGCAGTAGGTGGTCACATCACTCACCATCTCACACATTCATCTACACATAATGTAGAGGAGACGTTTGAACCGTCTGACCGTTTGGCGCCCACACGCTCGCGCGCCGGTTTTGGATCTCTCCATCACTCACGCGCCGGCTCACGATGATGGAGAGCTGGTGTTTCCCATTTAATGACAGCAAAACACTCACCCACTCCGTCTATCTGTCAGCACTGCTGCGTGCGTGTGGTTTATTAATTCATTCATCTCCTAATGTTGTGCAGCTGGGCAGGGGGAGATAGAGGGATGAGGGAGGTGTGGAGGACGAGTGCGGAGAGGAAGAACACGGTGGTGCGAGATATAATGAGAGAGGGAGGGAGAAGACAAAGGACAAGACGGAGAGATTAATGGCTTGTCCAAAGTGGATGAAAGGTTGAGGTAACGTTGTTTAATCACCGGCGCTTCCTCAGCTTTTTCCGCACACACAACACACACTCGTCGAAATGATTAGTCATTAGCCGATGAACCCACGGGCAGACAGACAGGCAACAATAAATCTGACAAAGCTATCATCAGTGTCTTGCAGGAGCCCTAAGAAAACAATTAGCGCCATTGACCCAACACTGATTTATAATTTGCGCGACGTCGACAGCGGGAAAAGTCAGCGGCGGCTCCTCCACAGTCAAGCTGCTTTTGGAACCACACACGCACACGGCGCGAGAACGATTGTGTCTATTGTATCAAGGCAGTTTTGACTTTGACACTACAAGCAGTGTGTGCACGTGTGTGTGTGTGTGTGTGTGTGTGTGCGTGCACCATGCTGCATGAGAGACACAGGCTGCAGGACACCACTTGGCAGGAGAAGACTTCTGTCTCTAATAAAATGGACTCTTCACTCTGAGCACCGTCTCCCTGAAATCCATCTGCCGTGCTTTCTGCGACCGAGCTGCTCGCTACGGTCCAGACCGGCTTCTCACAAGGCCGAGAAACACTGCCGACGCCTAAAAGCAATTCTACTGAATGATGTTATCATTGAAAACACGATATAAAACCTTTTATTGCCCGGCCGACCTTTTCAAAACAGGTCAGCGTCTGTGGCGGAACAAAGCGATAATGAGGCTGTTTCTGAAAAGAATCAATATTGTTCCAATGCGGCGTTCACTCCAAGCAAAACACATCCGAACTACTTCATTTGAGAATGCATTACACGGCTCGTGGATCCTGAGCATTAGTTGAATAACCCTGCTTTAGGGCTGTTTAGACATCGAGTTCACTCTATTGTCCTGTTTGACTAGACAGGGTTTCCAAGTCAACAAAGCAGGGGCCTGGTCCCAGTGGCCCAGCCCCACAGAGCTGCTGCAACGCTAACACACTTACACTCAAACACACACTGCATGAATGCAGGGAGGGAGCCCAGGAGCTCAGTATCCTGTCGAGGCAGCCAGACGGCCATCACACACACACACACACACACACACGTACAACACGTGTGCCAACTCAGAGGAAGTGTCCACGCCACCTGTAACCTGATCTCCGTCCACAGCTGTCCCAACATGATGGGGAGCAAAATGGAAGCGGGAAAGGTGACACATGAAGGACGTGAGCGAAGAAAGAGTGAGGGGGTGTGAACACGATGTGGACCAGCGAAAACAAGGATTTTAAAAGGAAAACAGGGAGAGGGAGAAAAAGAGGGGGAGGGGGGTGGGGGTGGGGTGGGGGTGAGAGAAGGGGTCCCTGGGGGCCCGTGGCGTGGGTTATGCCATTTAAAACATAGTAGGGTGCATTCTTTTACCAACCCCCCGCCTCCCTCTCTCCCCCTCTGCCTGTGTGTGTCTCTCTTGCCTCCAACACACACACACACACACACACCTTGCGCACCAGGAGATCGGGACCAATAAATCGGGGAATGCATGTGCATGTGTGTGAGTGAGCAAGCGCGTGTGTGTGTGTGTGTGTGAGCTGTACATGAGCAAAGGCTACACACTCATGCTGTTGTTCAGTATGTGTTTATCTTCCTCGTGGAAACAGTCGCGCACGTGTTTATGCCCATTCTTTAGCGGCAGGTGAGCTCGGCCGCAGACTGTGTGTTCATACGTGCGCGCGTGTGTGTGCACGTGTGTTCGTGTGAGTTCACGTGTGCATTAAGCCCCTTGTGAGCTTGGTTATGCCCTATATGTGTATTTTCCAGCAGGCCCGTGCCCTTTTGTATGTGCTGTGCTACTGTGTGTGGGTGTGTTTCCCAGGCAGGAGACAGAAAAGTCAGTTTAATCCACAGCAGCCCTGGACACACCGGCACAGCATGCTAACACAACCAAAACACACACACACACACACACACACACACACACACACACAACAACAGAAGCTAGTGGTAGAGTGGTATCTATGTGTGGTATCTCTACGCTTAGGGAGCTACCTCGCTACCAGACATGTGTAATCCATTCACCTCGTGACAGAGACTGGGCGGAGTGAAAGTAGGAGTGTGACGTGCAATGTTGACACCCTTCGTTGTAATGAACCTTTATTTTCTCACGCAGTGCGGTCAGCTGTGGGATGAGCGGGCATCCTGGCACACGCGCGCGACACACAGTCTGTCGGCTTCCACCGGTTCCGCCCACGCGCCGCAAAGTCAGTGGCGTATCATTGACACGCGACTCCGCCACCTGTGTGCGCTGGAGTCAACCGTCCCCGACACATGAAGTCAAGTGTGAATTAAAAATGGTGTGTGTCGGTACATGCAGGAAGCGGTGACGCCCCCTCCCCTCTCTCCACTCTCACCGCAACCTCATCCTCACCCTCGTCAACACGCGGAGCGCGGAACAGGGAGGGGTCGGGCCCACGTTTCAAAACATCACCGACGGACATGACTAAAATAAACACACTACATTTGAATATAATGTAATACTACTGTGTGAGAAAGAAAAGGAAAATACGAATAATAGTTTTGAGCAGGCTACACGGGGATTCTCCACTTACAATAGAGTACGAAGACATCACCAGAAGCCCCCTGTTGTACCCCTTTTATACCACTAGAGTGAGTTGTGAGCCACACTGGCTTTGGAATCACTATCTTCTCACCACAGTCGGATTTCTCCCCGATGCATTCTCGAAGAATCTGCTTTGGACAAATTGACTGATGTCAAAACGGATCCCTTTAAAGTGACAGCGACTCGACTCGCATCGCATGCAAAGCGATGTAACATTCGAATAGCATATCCTAATGCCCTGCTAATTGCCCTCAAGGGCACATATTCAACCGTTGAGTGAATGCTTGTTGAAGGAACATGTTGGTGTACGTTCCCGACTCGGCGGCGGAATGCAGAGTGAAAGAAAAAACGCTGCAGAGAGAGACGCACAGTTGAAGGCTGGAAGCCACATTGTAACTTATAATGGTGCGAGTACACAGTATGAAGCGCAACTCCCCGAGGACCCCCTCCGCATGCCTTCTCTCCTGATCTCTCCCGCTCCCTTCTCCGTCTCCGCTCTCTGCCTTTCATTTGAACAGCCGTTCCTCAAACGAGGCCTTCAACCGGGAACTGACACCCCTTTAACGGTGGCAGGTAAAAGGAGGCCAGCGAGACCGCGTACGGAGCGAGGAATGAAAAGGAACGAGCCAGAGAACAGAGAACAGCAATCCTAATGACTGCCCGACCCCCCGCTCCCGCAAAACAAAAAAGTGCACAAATGGAAGGATGTGGGCAGAGGAGCGGCGCTGAGTCGGCGGAGGGAGAGGAGAGAGCAAAGGAGGACGGGCGAGAAGGTGGAGGGGCTGAAGGTGCAGGCGTGATGGTTAATCTGTGTTTAACAATAACTAGGGTGGAGAAAGTACAGAGAGCAAGAGAGAGGGCGACACGCTGAGGGGAGGGAGGTAGGGGAGGAAGATGAGTGAGAGGGAGAGGAAAATGTAGAAGGATGAAACATTAAAGACTGGACTGGAGGAATGAATCTGAGAGCAGGCGGAAAGGATGTGGCATTAAAAAGGTGGCAATGAAGAGGCGAGGATGAGAGGGAGAGTTGGCCGTTTTTGTGACAGTTAAAGGTGCAGCGTTTTCTCACCTCGAAGACATTGCAAAAGATATTACATACTGACATTTTCACAAACTTGTAAGCGTCTGAATGTTTTATTTCTTCCCCCATTACCCTTTAAATGAGCCCATTAATGTATATTTACGCGCGGAGCGGCTCCTCTCCACGGGGGCCGCCATGCTTTTTACAGTCGTAAAAATGGACGCACTGAACATCTCGTGAGTTTGAATGACGACGGAAGTCGAGCACAGGTTCTCCCCCGCATGTGCAGAAGGGGCGAGGGTGAGCTCGATGGACACAACATGCGACTCCGCCTCGAGACGTCACCCGATCTCACACACGGCAGCTTGAAGGTTTAATTCTCACAGATTTAATTTCGTACTCTTTATGTGCAAATATACTAAGAACGCCGTATCTGAGAGAGTATATTAGACGCCGTTGTGGCAGGTACGGCGGAGATTATCCCGGGAAACTGTGAGTCACGCTCCACCGTGGCATCTGCTACGCACAATATCCAAGTGTAAATGTGAACGTAATGGGAGAGACGAGAGGAGGCGGGCGGAAAGACGGAGGGAAGGGGAGAAGAATAAAACCATAATTTAACAAGAGCATAGATGGAGGAGGGATGGAGCGAGGGAGCACTGAAGGGGGCCCTGATGAAGGGGCCAGGCGGGGGGCCGAGATCTAAGCTGTACCACTCCTCCCTACACTCCTACCTAGGAAAAGAGGGATTTGCTCTCCCTAGGAGGGATGGAGCGATGGAGGGAGGCA
>JAFBJT010109557.1:0-5000 GCA_016785325.1 Chascanopsetta lugubris
GAGAGAGAGAGAGAGAGAGAGACAGAGACAGAGACGGAGAGAGAGAGAGAAAGAGAGAGAGAGAAAGAGAGAGAGACAGAGAGGGAGAGAGAGAGAGAAAGAGAGAGAAAGAGAGAGAGAGACAGAGAGGGAGAGAGAGAGAGAAAGAGAGAGAAAGAGAGAGAGAGACAGAGAGGGAGAGAGAGAGAGAAAGAGAGAGAGGGAGAGAGAGAGAAAGAGAGAGAGAGAGAGGGAGAGAGAGAGAGAGAAAGAGGGGGGGGCGCTGCAGGACAGGCAGGTGGAATGAATGGGATATGAAAGGGAGACCCAATAAAATGATAATTAACATCAAATGATTAAATGAACTAAATTATGATGAAAATATAATATGTAAATATATGTAAAAAGTATAATACAGAATTACAATATTAGAAACAAAATATACGGAATACAAATACAAACAGTAAAACTGTGAGTGCACAAAAGGACCAACATCTAAAGAGAATGATGGATTGTTTAAACGTCTGGATGATGTTAATGAAGCGTTTGCGTTGTAACTGCAGCTCAAACAAGCAACTCAGTTGGTCACAGACTGAGTTTTCTACGAAAATTATTTTATGACTAAGAAAACAAAATTGTGGAAAGACTAAATGTAAGACTTTTTAAAGAGTTCAGGTAAAGTTAAAGGTTCTGTATCTCCAATATACTGATATCTTGAGGTGAAATTGGTTGTTGCACCCTCCCGCCTCACCCTTCATCTAAATCCTACTTCCTGGAACATAAACATCTGCATCATGGTTCAATTAAAGTCTTGGTGAAGTTGAGGTTAATATAAAGGGTTCGTGTCTGACGCTTTTTCGTATGTCAACATCTCAACGACCACTAGAGGGCGTCACCACCGAAACATAACGATAAACATTCTTTATTTCTGTCTTCTTGGGACAACAGTTACACATATGATGTGGCTGCAATGTCACTTTGCATATATGGAAAATAAACCCCATGTGTAAACATCAATCAATAACCTAATAACTGTAAATAAAGGAACTGGCGGGTGAGACCATGCACATTCAAAACTTTTCTTCTTCTTGAATTCTTTGAAATGTAACTCTATTCCTCTCTTATTTTGTTTCGTCCAATCCTTTTTTACCTTGGCTCTCCTCAGAAAGACAATGAAGAAGAGGAAGTTTAGAAAATCTCTCTTCAAAGACTCTCTCTCTTTGACTCTTTGAGGTCTGCGCAGCTTTAGGAAAGAAGAGCAGGAGGGTTTGTATCTGTGTCTCTGTGCGTTGGGGATCGTGGTATTTTATTTTATTTATTTTTTTGTTCTATGACTAAGTTTCAAGGCCCTATGTGAATTATTATGCTTATTAGCATAGGGATATAAGTCAACACTGGCCCCAATATGTCTGTTTGTATGGCCCTGTTATGGCCTATAGGTGTATGTGTGTGTGTGTGTGTGTGTGTGTGTGTGTGTGTGAGTCCTGACGTAGGTGTCCGCATTTGTACATTATTTCTGCATGAAGGAGACATGAATGTAGCACAAGGACTTTTTGAGCACCTGGACCTTTTCTCAGTTTGAATGAGTGAGTGGACGTGAGACCGTCCACAGTCACACCTTCTGTTTACATACGTACGTGCAGAGGCGCAGGCCGAGAAGGTGGCAAAGGAACGTGAACGTGAGAGGAACGGAGGCAAGTTGGAAAAACGATTTGAAAATAAAGTGTCCCACAAGTGAGTCGATCAAATGTTTGTACGTACACGAATCAAGGATCATGCGCAAATGATTCCTCTGTCACAGTCTAAAAGGAAATGTATGTTTGAAGAGGAGTTTAAGGCATTTGGACTTCGTTCAAACTATGTGGCAATCTGCAGTGCCAAATGGGAACACTCACAGTTCACGGGGTGGCCACTTGAGGCAAAAGTGAGTCAATCCCCATAGACGTCCATGATAAAGTGACAAACGTCAGAGGGGAATGAAACATGTGTAAAACCTGGCGCAAACTATTGTTTTGGTCTCAATCACAGTCACATTTGCGGAGTTCATCTTTTTTGTCCAAATCGCTTATTTTCATTCTATCAAGGTTTGAAATTGTGCATAACCGAGGGGCGTGGCCTCTTGAGTGACACCCGGGCCGACCTTCAGTGGATGCTGCGACATGCCGCCCTACCTGAGCTCCGCCTCTTTGCCCGTTTTTGGAGGAACCAGGAAGTGGGAGGAGTCAGGCGTCGGCGAGATGGCCGACAAGTGAACCGCCCGCTACGAGCCTCATGAGCACTCCGCACAAACCTGCTACGTCCACCTTTATGCACCTTTGCGTCACTTCCTGTCACGTGATCAGTGACCTCGTGTTTACGAGACTCAGCTCTCACTGTGAACGACGGCAAATGGCTCAAATGCTCAAATGCAACTTATACTAAAACAAACGGGTCAGATATATTAACTTTAGATGCGCGTAAACACAAGCAGCCAGGGGCCAAACCCTGGACCTCGGTGAACGGGGGGTTCATCCTCCGGGTCTCTGTGATGTGAACGGCCCTGCGGCGCAATCTGACCTCCGGCAGTCCACACGAGGTCAGGGCAGTCAGAGATGCAGCTGCGCCACACGTGAGCTCAACCCTGCCTTTGCCACGTTCTGTGCTTCCTGCTCCTCAGACTCTAAATAGGCTAAATGTGCCGCACGCAGGACAAAGGAGGGCAGAGAGAGAGAGAGAGAGAGAGAGAGAGAGAGAGAGAGAGAGAGAGAGAGACATGAGGCAACTGAGGAAACGCAGGCATCTGATCAGGATGCCTCCCGGACTGACTCCCTCTCTCCCAGTGGAGCCGGTCTGGCTGCACCCGCCAACTGAGGACGAGACCCCGCCCCCTCGCGCCCCCCACCCCCCACCCCCCCAGGCAGAGCCGAAAAGACAAACGGCGGGCGAGATTGAGCATCCGGAGCAGCGTGAGGCGGTCTCGCCATTCCCCTAGAGGAACGGGGGGGGCGGGATCCACAGGAGAGGCAAAGAGCACATCTGGGCTCCTTGCTGTTTCCTTGGACCTCAAGCAGAACCGGAGAAGCGGCGCTCGGTGAATCACTGGATGATGATGATGAGGAAGAGGTGTTTGTTGTTTTCTTTCTATTTCTATTGAATAACAACATGCTTTGATTTTCTTTTTTAAATGTGTGATCATCTCATCTCTCTCACACATGCTCACGTGTGTGTGTGTGTGTGCACGCGCGAGTGTGTGTGTGTGTGTGTGTGCACGCGCGAGTGTGTGTGGGTGTGCATGCAACACACAAATATCTACACATACGTCTATCAAACTAATGTGGGACACAGCTAAAGCAGCTAACTCTGGAGTTAAAGACACGCTCTCTCCCTCTCTTACGTCATACACTCTAAATCAAGCAAGTTGACATGTAAACTATATTTCTAAATAGGTTGTGAGTATTTTTTATTTATTTATTTATTTTTAATTATTCATTCACATGGAAAGAAAAAAAATATCCCAGGAAGCTCCGGGAAATGCAAAGTGTCACATGGTGCCGCAGCTCGGCTCTAAAAGCAGTGACACTCTGGGGCCTTCACCCACTTTCACCTGCGCAGCACCAACCGGCCGCCTCAGACGGAGGAGGGTCTCAGACGGAGGAGGGTCTCAGACGGAGGAGGGTCTCAGACTCGCGCGGAATCAGACGCGCTGTCGTCTGTAAATGGTCGGTTTCACTGCGCCGTGATGTCAGCTCGAAGATGAGGCTGCTGCTTTATTTATTTCTCGGAGCACGCACTTAACGTTAGGTTCTGCTGCTCTAACGCAGCGAAAAGGGGACCTGACGGGTGTGTGACACACACACACACACACACACACACTGGGTGTGTTTCTACTGTACGTGGACGATGAAAGTGTGTTTGGTTTAGACAGGAAATGCAAATCCGACTGTCTTTGTATGGAAGTGGAAATGATGGACACCCAGCAGAGGGCGCTCTGACCTTTGACCTGTGTAACTCCTGCATTTGAACGTTTTTCGTGCTGATAGGACTTTTACCATGAGTCCAACATGGAAGTGGAAAAACTTGCAGTTCACAGTGTGGCCACTTGGGGCTGCCTCCAAAAGGGACTCCCGTGTTAAAAATGGTCTACTTAAAGGTAGAGTGTGTGTGATTTGGTGACATCTAGAGGTGAGGTTGCATGTTGTATCCATCACCTCACCCTCACCCTTCTGAGCAGGCAGTTGCCATTAAAACTCAAAAGATGTTTAGCATGTCCATTCTGGGCTACTGTAAAAACATGGCAGCCCCCGTAGAGAGGACTCGCTCCTCTGAGTGGAGATGGATTAAAGATGAAACAGTTCGTTGATTATAAATTCATATAATGTTTTGTTTTGTCATCTTTTTTAGAAGCGACAAAAATGAATAAAATCTTACACACTGTACCTTTAAGAGGTGAAGTAAGCATATTTCAAACCTGGTACAAATGAACGTTTTTTCTTCTTCTAACTTGCTTGACTTCATTCTACCAAGGTTTGAAACGGTGCACATTTAAGGGGCGTGGCCTGTTGAGTGACACCTGGGATGAACCACGACTACACGAAGACACTCGCACAGCCACAAAGCTGCAACGCGGATTCACAACACTACGTCAACTGCCTTTATCAATACCACTCTGTCATTGGAAGGACAGGTCACACACAGTGCAGGACAAAATAATACCCTGACACACACACACACACACACACACAGCCGCTCAACATGGCTCCCAGAGGGAAGGCAAAATGGAGGCAAGGCAACAGCTGCTAAAATGTCAGGGTGAGGGAGCGCGCATGAGGGGAGGTGGAGACACATGATGAGGAGCCTGAGTGAAGCCACTCTCACTGACACTCCCTCCCTTTTTCACCCACTGGTGAAAAACCCACCAACACCCACTGACATGTGGTGTTGGTCTGCATGCGCATCCATGTCCAGTGACTCGGGCTACTGGTTTTCACCCGATGGCTCTGATTCTGTCTTCATCATCATCATCATCATCATCATCATTATCT
>JAFBJT010109557.1:7500-10953 GCA_016785325.1 Chascanopsetta lugubris
TCTGCACCAACGCTGCGCCATTAAACAGCAGCGCCGAGTTCCAACCTGAAAATCAAATGAATAAATAAATAAATAAACAACCCCTGGCGACGGTAACGATCATTTATTCATCCGCTTTCACAAGATCAAAAGGAGGCAAATAGACGCTCCCCCTTTTCACCGTTTGAACGGCGCTCGCCAAAAGAGAACGGCTCACCGCATCGTACGTCTGTGCACAAAACGGCGTGTGTGCGCACCTACACCTGGAGGAGGAGCTTAAACACGGGCGACGTGATTCATTTTTGAATTAAGTTTTATCTGTTTTAATCAGCAGCTGGGCACCGGCTCCGAAACCTTTCGCGCTGTGGCCAAGTGCTGAGAATCAATTTATTTGCCAAGAGCAATAAATGTGCAGGAAATTGTCCCGGTGACTTTGATGCATGTGCACAGACTCCCACCGCGACTTACGGTGAAGTGCCGAATGGGAGCGCTGATGGATTGACTTCAGATTCAGTGCGGGAGGACAGAACATTATATAGTACTGTACATATATCACGCCACGCGTATTACACACGCTGCGCTGTTTTATGGCCGACGCGGGCACCGAGGGGCCGGCAGCTGCACCGGGAGGGACGGGGGGGGGGGCGGGGTGGGAAACTGTCGAAACAATGACTTCTCTGCGCCACCGCAAGACTTTAAAGGCGCGCTGTGTCAGATTGAGTTTACATTGGGCGGTGAAGTCGCATGTTGAAGCAGAACTCCCCGCCAACAGGTGTTGACTTTGTCCGTGACTGGCTACGGCAGAAACATGCTGGTCCAACATGGCGGCCTCCATATTGGCCTGATGTAAACAGAAAGGGCCCATACAACAATCTTGCACATTCAGGTGACTATGAAGACGATTAGACAGGTGAATACAAAAAATGAATAAATAAACAGAAGAAAGAAAATATAATTAAATAGATGAAAAAAAAAGAATTAAATAAATAAATAAATAAATGAATACATAAATGGAGGGAAACAAGAGAAAATCAAAAGATAAGTAAAAAATGTATCTTTATCTTATCTAAATGTCAAACTTCTTTTCATTATTCAAACAGTGACTGGGAACAAGCGCAGATGTAAAGTCAGTGGTAACAGTATCATAGTTAACCCCCGAGGGGAGAGGACACATGACATTTCAAAAACTTTGCTTTTCAATATATTTTTGGTTGTCTGACAAAAATGTGATACTCCACGTGTGCTGAGATGATGATTATTGTAAAAGCATACACTTAAAAAAAAACAAGAAAAAAAAAGATGCCTCATCTGCACTGGTGTGATCTGCCTGATCCCGTTTCTCTGGGTGGAATCATGTTGCTGAACTCTACTCTTTATGCTTCACATCCCGGTAAGAGGTAGATAAGTTGTTATCTCAGCATTAACAGTTGTTTTTAAATCTGATGCCACAAGAAAGTGAGACTGTTCCATCAGACTCTACATTGTGTCCGAATCCAAGTGAATAAGTGAATTAGTGGAGTATGACTGTGACGCCACTGAACATTTGCCCTGTGATAACGAGCTCCTTCTCATTAGAGAAATGTAAAGTGGGAAACAGGCAAATACATTTTTTTAATTAAATATTTCTTTTTCAATTAATTGTAAAGTTGTAGTGAAATTCTCAGAGGTCAAAGGTCAAACTTATGAGCAGGATTTTGAATGAATGAATTTCACTTTAACTCACAAAAATTATGTTTTGGTAAACTTAAAAAAAAAAAAAGGATATTTATTTATTTATTTTCAATACATTATTTGATCATTACATAATCATTTGTCACTTCCAGTTTTATTCATAAAATTAAATGTTGGCCTCTTTCTACAATCATAATCATATGAAGTCAATGCATGTGCAAATACTTAATGTGTGAATGATAAATTCCATATATATTATATATAATAACATAACATACATAGTGTGCAACAACATTCCATCACAAGCGCATTGCCAAACCAGGCGTCCTGCCCCCTAGTGGCCCCTCCGCCTCCCTCCGCCTCCCTCGCACACCTGGTGTTTTACATGCAGGTGCAGCGTCACCTCCTTTCAAACCATCTCTTTCTGTTCTCACTGTGATCTGCTCTGCATCCTCCACTGACGAGCACCCGGCTCCACGACCTTCACAGACCTGCCTGTAGCTGATTGATGTCTGTGTTCCTCAAACGCACACACACACACACACACACACACACACACTGCAGGACTCCATTCAGAAAAAAAACCAAAAAAAACTTTAATCCACCAAACAACCAGCGCCAGGAAACGGCAGCATGGGAGGAGGAGGAGGAGGAGGAGGAGGAGGAGGAGGAAGACGGTCCCAATTAAATGGTTACAAGTTTGGCAACGGTTCGTGTGCATTCATCAATTTAACACGGAGGCGCTGGAGCGTCTCTGAGCCGAGCTCGGAGGCTAACGGGCCAATCACAGCGTGATTTGACGGAACAGGGCGGGACGACTGGAGACAGAGCACATCAGTGTGTGATGTCTGCCACCTCTCATTCAACTGTCGGACATCCGTGTCTCATCAAAGGTGCTCCGGAATGTTCTGTCCATACAAACACACCAGCCAAGGACGGAGACATGTGAGTGTGTGTGTGTGTGTGTGTGTGTGTGTGTGTGTGTGTGTGCGTGCATGTGGGATCACGTAGGTGCGTGTCAGACTCGGCGACTGGTTTTTAAATGGCGTGCAGATCAATTCTTAATCTGCTTTGTATCTGTCCTAACACGTGCAGACAGACACACACACACACACACGAAAATCACCCTCACACACACGCACACACACACACATATACATACACAGAGCGTCCTCCATCACGTCTGTGCCTCTCCGTCTCTTCCTCTTTGTCAAATTCAATTACTGACGACATCACTAAGGGAATCTCCACATGAACCAATTACCGCTCGAACCTCCAGGGTGTGTGTGTGAGGGATGATCTTAGTGTGTGTGTCTGTGTGTGGACGCTAATGTGAGACATGATAGAGTGTGTGTGTGTGTGTGTGTGTGTGTGTGTGTGTGTGTGTGTCCCGTATGAGGGAGAGAGACAAGGACATTGTCACTTTTTCTGTGTTTGGTACAAACAGTGTGGTATGGATGTTTAGTGCGTCCACTCCGGGCGACTGTAAAAACATGGCGGCCCCCGTAGAGAGGAACCGCTCCTCATGTAAACATACACTGATGGGCTCATTTAAGGGTAATGGAGAAATATTAAGTGACAAAAATGACCGAAATCGTACACACTGCACCTTTAACCTCTACTTTCCTCATGGAAGTGCTCATGCCCTCTTCATACACCCTTCTCCTCTCCCCTCCTCTCCTCCTCTCCTCTCCTCCTCTCCTCTCCTCTCCTCCTCTCCTCTCCTCTCTTCTCCTCTCCTCCCCCCCCCTCTCCCCCCCCCCCCTCCCCCCCCCTCCTCTCCTCTCCCCCCCCCCTGTCTCC
>JAFBJT010109557.1:13898-32804 GCA_016785325.1 Chascanopsetta lugubris
GTCTCTTATGGCAGATTATTGTCCATCAAAATAATAATAAAGACTGCTTTACGAGTAACAGAGAGAGACTACGTGTGTTGTTGACTTTGCTCTGCAAAAGAAGAGTAATGCCACTGAGGTGAGGTGTGAATAAGTCAATCCATCAAGCCCGTGGACGTAAAGAGGACGAGCAAAATGTTTCCTCAGAGCGCACAACTGTTCGGGCATGAAGTCTTTTTACATGGGCAGTGAAATGAGCCACACCTCAGGACCCTCACACCCTCAGGACCCTCACACCCTCACCCTGCAGCAAAGTGTGGTCAGACGTCACTGTGCTCACCTCCTCTGTAGCTTTGCCCTCAGCTCCAGCAGGATTTCACAGGACTGCTGGTGGTACTCTAACGCCGCCTCAACCAAAGCAGACAGCTGGCTCACCTGCTCTACCTAACGGCCACAAGCAGAACACACACACACACACACACACACACACACACACACACACACACACACACACACACACACACACACACACACACACACACACACACACACACACCTCAACATGAACGTCCGGCAAACTCAGACAATTCTCATCTGTATTTCTTCATAACGTGTGAATCATAACGATGTGAGTTGGCTTCCGATCAGCTCTGTGTTAAGTCTGGAAGAAGAAGTCTGGATTTCTTTTGGGAAACATTTCTGCAAAGTAAACATGACTTGTGTGAGATGCTGGGACTTCGATGCGATGACATTCCTAAAGCATTGTGATTGGAGTTCCAGCAGAGCGCTCTGCTGTGGAGGAGGTTGGGATCTTCTCCTTCAGCTCACATTCCTGCCTAACATCGACACCGAAGCCCAGTCCTTCACTCGGCCGCTCGGTGCTCCTCCACTCTCTTACGTCGTTCTCCAGGAAGTTAAACATGCTCCGTGTAGCCAGCTCGTTGCTCTCGTCAAACTTCTCCACTGCCTGTCGGATCTCCTCGTCAGGGATTTTCCCCCGACGCTTCCTCTTGTAGTCGAAGTCTAACCGACGGCCCTCCATCTTCTTTAGGTGATGCTGCAGACAGACAAGAAGAAGAATGACCTCTTCATTCTCACCTCACAGCTATGGAATGACCACAAATCACAGAGGCTGCACATGTAGTGTTGAAGACACTGCATGTGGGTGGATCATCAGGTGTCTATTTCTAACTCTTTTCTTTTTTTGGGCCTGTTTCTGCGTTTCAGACTAAAATACCCAGTTTCTTATGAATGTGTCTTTTATGACTATTTCATTGTCTGATGTTTGAAACAGACATGAAACAAAATATTGGATTACGTGCAGTCAAAACTATTATTTGAACCTTCAGAACTCAAAACAAATGCTTGAATCATGTCACTGTCCATTTTCAGTTTTCCCTGTTTGAAGGTGAGAACTTTGAGATGGTGTGGATCCGTCCCTGAGACGGACTCACACCGGCTGATGGAGCAGGATGGAACAGCAGCACACTGGTAGATTTAGATGTGGTGTCAGAGTCTGTGGCAAGGAGACAACATGTGGTTGTGTGTATGACACCAACACAGGTGAGAAAGTGTAAATACAGTTTCCTTCATGTATTAGAAAGTAAAAAATAGTAGAAGCAAAGGGCCCAAACTATCCTAATGTCCGCTTTATAAATGTAAGCCATTATTATTATTATCATGATTGATGAACTATGCCACTGCACAAAAAGGTTCAACCTTAATCTCAACATTAATCTAACTAATTGAAGATATATATGTACTTTAACTTATGTAATGTACTATGTGTTAATAATATGACATAAAAAAAAAAAAAAAGATTCTGTGGCAACCTGAAACACATTGTATCCACTCTGCTAACGAGGTGAAGGTAACTTCCAAACCAATGAGCTGCCACAGAGTATTAAAGGTTCAGCTCATGATGTTGAATCTATCAGGAAAAATACTGCAGCATCATACCATGATCTCCTTCAGGTCCTTGTCCTGTAGATTCTGCAACGGATCAATGAAGTTTTGTTTGACATTTATATCCAGTGAGTCTTTCACATCTGCCATCTGTCTCATGGCCTCACCCGTGTCCACGAGAGCGCAACCTGCCAGACACAGCCACAAACCCCAACGCTTTGGTTACTTTCACTTTCACTAACGCTACAGCACAAACGATCTGAGATGAAGAGAGGGAAAACAGTGTGATTCGAGTAAAGGACGGCTCAAAGAGAAAGAGCTACTTCTGCACATCTGGAGCTTTCTCTGATTTCAGTAAGAGTTGTCAATGTTGCCAGACAGTTGCTGCTGGAAGGAGACTCTCCTTTCTTTCTCTCAATCTCAAACCACTGACTTTATGGATGTTTATTAGCATTAGAGAAAGACTGGACTGGCTCGAGTCGAGACCCAGACACACCTTTACAAGAGTGATTGTCATAATATGATCATATTTCAGCTTGACTCTTGCCCCAAACCTTCAGACGTTCTTGATCCAGTTCTTATAGACAACTTGCTGATTGTGATGAACAGCATGTTAATGATGAGATTGATAAAATGGCTGTTTCCATACAGATCTTCTGACGGTGCTGAAGGCCCTTTAACGGTGTAACAGATGTTACTGTTCAGGCCGAGTTACACTTTCATTCCTTTACTCAAATGAAAAACAGAAAACTCTTGCTTTGCCTCGACACAGCATGTTAGCGCGTGTCCACGTGGACTTAAAGCATCTAACTGCACTTCCTGTTCCCCCTCGTCTAGATAACTGCTCGTGTTGGACTCATCCATTCACAGTTCTCTGGAGGATAGTGGAGCACTCTATCATCCTTTCCTCTGCTCTTTAAAAGTCTCGGTCACTTGTCCACAGAAGCATGAGCGAACCGTTCATCAGGATTCTTTGATTGTTGAGCTCATTTCCTCTGAAAGTCAAAACCTCATCTTCTGCTGTCAGATGTTGAAAAGTATACATCACCGATATCAATAAGTATACATCACCGATATCAATATAATCATTTGCTTTTGAAGTAAAAGCTTCATATTGCATTTCTTGCTGACTAATTGATTCATTTGTTTTACTCTTTGTTGATCAAATAGTTTGAATATTTTCAACCAGACTACTCCAGTTTAAAATAGTGCAAGTACTAATTAGTAAGTGGGCATCAACCTGTTGGGGGGTGCGTGTGTGGTTTCATCTCAGGGTGGGCGACCTAGTCACTCCATGTTTGAACATGGGATACACCAACCTGAGTAAATACAGTTTATGTGCGGATGTAAGATGTTGTAGTGACGTGTCTTACACAAACTGGTAGTGATTGGAGGACCTGTCTCTAAACAGTAGGCAGAGAATCTCTGGAATGTACCAAAAATGGAGTCCTTTCCCAGCTCATGCCCGTGACGCAGCATGCAGTCTCCCAGCAGCCCTTCAGTCTGAGGGTAGCCGGTGGTCTTCACCTGCCCCCGGATCTTGGACATTGTGTTCAGCATGTTTAGTTTGGCTCGGGAGGCTACAGAGAAGAAGAGGACCATTACACAGCATCGCTGAGATGTTGGGCTTCTAATGCAACAAACTGTAGTGTCATACAAACAATGTGATTACGTCTCAATCAACAGCAGAATGTGCACCATGATCTTCTTACCTGGGTTGGGCTGGAGGTACTCTGTTGTTTTGGACAACAGGTCCAACACCGACTTATTGGTCACTTCGATTTTCTATTGTGACGAGGAAACAAAATAGTAATAATGTGTCATTGTGAACGATACTTCAAACAGAACATGATACATCATGTGTGCGCGTGGGTCAGGAAAAGCAGAAAATGGATCATGAAGCAGTCAGACAGAACGTCTTCTACACAGGAAGTCTCCACTAAAGTCAAACTACACAATCATCAAACCACACGAAGAGCAGAGATGTACTGAACTCACCCTCTCCATCTCGATGAAATCATCATCCAGTTTCGTGCCCTCAGCCCCACTGATCTTCTCACTGAGTAGCTGCAGATACAACAGACAGAAATGTTCAAATCATGGATTTGAGGATGTTTGAACGTATTGTGCGTTTGAGTCATCGTTTTCACAGAGGAGGTAAATAGATTTTCCAATGAGTGTATTTTTCAATTAAGTGACAATGTATTTCCTAACTGATGACACTTTTTACTATACGTTTTTTAAAATTCTGCTTCACGCCAAGTCCTTGTAAGAGCTGTGTGTTGACGCTAATCTGGTCATTTTTTTTTTTGATCGAACAGAAATAAACCTATTTGAAAGACAAAATAATCGTGAAAAGGCGATCAAGAGGTTCCCCATTTCAATCAGCAAGTCTTAACGTGACTGTGAAGTTGAAAGACGTCTATAATGGTTTAATCAGAGAGAGAGATGTTAAGTGGACACTTGGATGGACAAACTGAACTCAGCCAACTGTCTGAATACTCAATTCAAAAACTCACACACAATCAAAATGGGTCTTTACACAAACCAGAATTGGAGAAAGAGTGTGTTCAAACATTTACTACGATACCATGGTTTTTAAATGTGTCAGAGTGAGGACTGAGACGAAGGAGACGGACCATTCCATGGCAGCTTTAAGGAGGATAAACATTGTGTCCTTAAATAGTTAAGACTAATACTTGTAGATTTAGCACAGTTCGCCAGTTAGAGGAAAAATATTTACACATGGGTTGTATATACTTTATGTTTAATGTATTTTTGCACAAAAAATAAATAAAATCAAAACAGCCTCTGTTGGGGTGTTATCTGAACGAGCAGCCAGTTAATTACAGATGAGAGGTGATGATGAGGTGTTCATCTGACACAGCTTTGCTAAAAGTTCAATGAACAGCTCTATTCACAACATGTCATCTACAGGAAGCTCCAATGTGGCAAAAGCCTCAGGATGAACCCAAAGTAGAAAAGAGGAGTCGTCATGACATGTGCTGCAACGAAGAGTTGCCCTGGACCTGCCTCAAACATGTAGTGACTGTTTGTCTTCTAAACTCAAACATATATACTCACTCCCATCATAAGAAATGGATTACTTATCGAACCCCGGCCATTTTGCAAAAGAGACATGATAAATGGAATGGAATGGAAGTTGTGGTATAAGACCTACCCTCCTGCTTTCTAACAACATTCTCCATCACTTCATTTACCCCCAATTCACTTTGAGCAAATAGATCATTACAAATGTCCTGGGGAAAATGATCAGTAAGCAAATTATGTTTTAAAAGAAAATGTAATGTTTCTGTAAGAGGAACATCTGGATAATGTGAAGATTTTTCTAGATGAAAATTCCACTTTGATGCACATTAAAATGTCTCATCCATCAGATGAGTCACATGATATTGAAATATAAGGGAGGAAGAGGGAAGCAGCAGAGCTGACAATAACACTTTAACTGTTCACACGGCAGCAGGTGGCAGCTGGAGTCCAACATGGGAGCTGCTGCTTTAAAGCCACAATGATGCCATCAAATTCACACAGAGCTGCAATTATCCAGAGCAACTAACCGGGAGTGAAGACTGGGCTCGAGAAAGCAGTGAAACGGTTTACAACAACAAGACTTTGGCATAAAGGTATGCTGTCTGTTTCTATAGTGAGAGACAGCAGTTGTGTGTTGCTTTCATTCATTGTTCTTGAGACTGTGTTGATAGATTTGTGTTTCCTGTTACAGCTTTGAACACAAGTCTCAGGTTCAACACTATCCCAGTTTCAGAGAAACAGAAAGGAAGAGTGCGCGAGCATCACACACGCGAGCATCACACACGCGAGCATCACACACGCGAGCATCACACACGCGAGCATCACACACGCGAGCATCACACACACGAGCATCACACACCAGCAGCAGCACGTTTTCTCTCCTTTACCTTCTGCACGTACTGCTCAGCCCAAACAGACACAACGATGACCCTGCAACCACACAACAAGAAACAGTCCCATTCAAGTCAGGAATGTTCTGGTCTTGAATGGCATCATGTTTGAGGACACGCCAACACTAGCAGCTGCTCATTGGCAATTCACTGCTGTTCCTTTAGTCCCAAATCCCACAGAGAGCAGATGAGACGGTCCATGAAGAAGGTAGATGCCACGATGGAGATGCACAGTTTCTGACATGGAGTGTGTTGATCAGAGTTTACACACATTAGTAACAAGTTCAATTGACTCATCTAAATGCTTGAGAAGGAGGGGTGAGAAGAAGCTTGCACATTTTGTTGTAATACTTCAGCTCATCGCCAGCTATCACTAAAATTCCAAACTTCACCTTCAAGTGACTTTCAGCGTGGTATGGTTGTTAATGCTGGATCTTGGTATTTTGGAAACTACTGATGTACCCAGACCTTCACTGGCTTTAATACCTCGGGCTTAGAGAGAATGGGCTGCAACAGAGACAATAGATTGTGACAGCGAGGTGATTGTGACACTCCCCGCACAGGAACTGCCCCTTAAGAAGACTAACGACCTCCTGAAGGCAGCTGCCTCTGGACTATTGTCCATCCTCGTCCTCCTCGATCTCCAGACAGACGAGCTTCCATTGAAATAACTGACACACCCCTGAACTGGTTCCACTCTAACCCTAACCCTAACCCATCTCCACTCTCCTTCGGTGTTCTCCAGGGCTCTGTCCTCGGTCACATCCTATTTGTCATCTACCTCCTCCCACTCGGACAGATACTCAGGATATACGACATCCACGCCCACTGTAATGTGGATGACACCCAGCTCTACCTTTCATCCGAAGCCTCATCCCCCCTCTGTGCCTGTCTACATGTTTAGGCAGAAATTGGATGAATATCTAGTGTCATTTCTCATAGTTAACTGTCCTCCAAAAAAAGAATACTTTATGAAAAAGTCACAACTGTCAATGTATTTTTTTTATTACTGGTTTGAAATATGGATCCAACTATTGACTTAATGGACACATTTTTTTTTATTTGATATAGAATTATAAGCTTCAAAACAAAGACAAAACCTGTTACCATATTTGTTCATACATACTCTGTGATTGCATTTCTGGGTTCATGGAAGTCACTCAGGAGGTAAAGCTCCTTATCAGCAAAACAAATGGTGAAACAAACTCTGCATGACAGTTCTTGGGAAAGATATATGCTGAAACCTAAATTGAGTCAATATAATATGAATGATATCAATTATTGTAGGGGACACGCTGCCCTATGGGCTGAGGAACATTTCAGGAAAAGCAGCCATAAAGACTAGAATGGAGCTATAAATAGAGACCATCTTCCATTACAGCTGGATTTATGTGCTTCCACATGTGCACGAGTGCATGGATGTGCCTGTGAATGTGGAGGGTGTTGAACCACGGTCGGGAGTCCAATCTCTTTCATGTGTTCAGGTTTCAGTGTGTGCAGGAAGGAAGAGGCAGGGATCGTATTGTTCACGGGTTTCAGTCGGGCAGATGACCTGTAAACCTTATACCACCATTCTCTTTCACGGAACTGAAGCCACTATTGTTGCCGGGAAATCATCTCCGAATGTAACTAAGTGATTTAACGATGAAAGAAAAGGAAGATTTGAAGGCCAGATTTGAACAAGACAGCACATCAGAAAGGACGGATTAGATTATAGATTATTCTTCACCATCATTCCAGGTCATTGCCTCATTAGAGGCCTGTCCTGAGTGAGTGTGGACACATGTGTTCAATTATCATGCTGTCATTAGTCTGAGTCCTCAGTCAAATCAATGTGACGCTTCCTGCAGTCTTGGCTGCGTGGTTTGCATGGAACAGAATCAGAATGACAGCTGGTAAACTTAGCAACCATGGACATGCCATCATCATCTTTGACCTCTGGTTTTCCAAAGATGCCAAAGAAACCTGCAAACCAAAGAGACTTTTCAAACTTTTGTGCCTTTATTGTGTCTTCTTCATTTAGACTCCACTCTTTTGACTTTCTGAAAACAAACAGACTTTTCTCTCAGCCAGAGTCGATAAGATCTGCTTTCAGAAGATTTTGAGGCTATGTTCTGTATTGCTCCCACACTCAGTCTTTATTATAAGAAAAAAATCATGAATACTTTTCAGTGATGCATATCATCTGCCTTTCGCACAATTTGGACAAAAGGCAAAGTGGTGCATAAGGGGGATGCCGGCCATTACTGAAGAAATATACGGTAAACGTCAGAAGTTAATCAAGAAAGTCTCGATTGACAAAATATGAGCTAAAATACTTTCACATGAATATGCCGGAACTCACACAAAAGAGTTAAAGGTGCATTGTGTACGATTTGGTGACCTCTAGTGGTGATGTTGCATGATGTAGCCATCACCTAACGCTCACCCTGCTGAGCATGCAGAGGAACCTATGGTAAACTTCAGTTGTCATTCAAACTCAAACGATGTGTAGTTCATCCACTCTGGACTACTGTAAAAACATGGCAGCCCCCGTAGAGAGTAAATATACATTAAAGGGTGACAGAAAAACATGATACATTGAGGTGATTCTGAAAATAAGATAAGATAACCCTTTATTCATCCAACAGTGGGCACATTTACATAGTTACAGCAACGACGGTAAACAATAAAAGCTCAATATACAGCAGCATGAAGAGCACATACACAGAGACTGTATAAAGTATAATGTATATACGTTTTCTTCATTTCCCTGTGAAAAGGGTTTTCCCCTCGGTAGTTTTTCCTGACCCTTGCTGAGGGTCTCAGGACAGAGGATGTTCCCACCCTGTGAAGCCCTGTCAGACAAACTCTGATTTGTAAATGCAGGATATATAAATAAACTTTGATTCAAGGGGGTACAATGAGCTTTATTTACATCAAATCACCTATTTATGAGGCAGCAATACATCAGTGATTAAAAAAATACAAAACCCACCTCTTTATCTACCAGTCATGAACTTTAACAGACACTAACTACATTCACACTTTGAGAGCCACTGGGTTCAGAGTCAAGTCCACCTATTTAAAGCTGTACCAGAAACCATGGACTTAAAATGCGACTGTAGCTACAATTTATTGACTCCATTTGTCATAGTCAGACTCGCCCGCTACGTCAGAAGTATAAGCCATAAGACTCAACAGATAGTGTCTTCCATCTATACAACTGACTTTGAACTTTGCACATTACACCAACAAGTGGGCTGAGACTGTTGTTATCGTGACTTAGATAGAGGCTCTGTGCTGCCTCTATCTCAGCTACATAATTTGCATTTGTCCCACACAGGCAATAATTAATTATTGATGATTGATTGTTTTCTCTCTTGCCCAGTGTAGGGAACAGAAAATGCTGGAATGCTCAAAGAGATATCATGTAATGCTCCAATTAAGCAGTTGTTTCCTGCCTCAAGTTTGAGTCTGAAAACGGGCACCTGAAAGATTAGCCTCGAACCGGAGGGTTGGCGGTTTGATCCCAGTCTTATATCCAGTCTGTGTGGTGTGAGGATGTTTATGTGAGTATGTGAATGTAAACAAGACAAGTACTACATAAATATAAAGCATGTACCATAACTCGATGGAAAACCCATCTTGACAAACACACAAATGTATCTAACCTGGCCAGACATGTTGTTCCACTGCTGCCCTCTAGCCCCCCCCCCCCCCCCCCCCCCCCCCCCCCCCCCCCCAACACAACCCACTGAGAGTGGAAAAAAGAGAGCTACTGATAGTGGAAACAAATTCAGATATATTTGAAATAAACAGGAACCGGGTATGTTTCCTTTCCCACTTATCTTCCACTAGTGCAATAGGCCATTATTTATCTGGTCTAAGTCCAGGGGAACTTCCCCTTCAGGAAGCAGGTGAAACAACACATCACCAACACACAATATGTTGACAACAGGTTAAATGGCACTTGTGCCAGTAACTTTGACTGCTCATGACTGCATCACTCACGGGCTGAGATCCAGGTAGAGAACTGTCATGAGAGAATCTTCTTCTATTTACATCATTAAAAAATGTAGAGTGGACAAACCTCCATGTTCTCCAACAGACTGAGGACCAAACCACATCTAACTAGTTTGATATACAACGACACTGAGGTGAGCAACTAGGGATCACACCACAACAGCTCAGAGAAGACTGACCACTGGATCCATAAGATTTACAGGGCTGTCAAACCCATTTTCACCCAGGGCCACGTCAGCATTATGTTCGCTCTCAAGGGGCCGGTTTTCATTGTGGGACTAAATGTGATTACTACCGAACATATCGCAAAACAATTGTCCCTATATTTGATTATTTATTCATTTATAATTTATTTAGGGTTAGGGTTATTAAGTTACAAATATTGTATTTCCATACATGTTACACCTGGAAACACTATATATTGCTACACATAAAAAGTACAATTCACTAGAGTTCATGAGCAACACATTGCTTCAGAATTTTATTTTCAGACAATCATATGGCTTTAAGTTCTTGCAGGCCCCATAAAATGATCTTGCAGGCCACATCAGGCCACATCTGGCCACATCTGGCCTCCTGGCCTCAAGTTTAACACGTGTATTACAACATTCATGCTCTCCGGCGCCCAGACGCCCAAACTGAGATGTTCGACTCCTGTGTGAAGATAAGACTTGAGGTTTATGATATGCAGCTTGGTCCATATTGGCCATAAGTTGTGAGCTGTTACAAAATGCAAAGCCTGACTCAAACCATGTAATGTGTGTATGGGAAATAATTGTTTTGCGGTATTTCCCATTGTTAAATGATAACAATGGCAGTAGCTGCCTTAAGGGACCGGTGAATCATCCGAGTCTAAGCCAAAGCGAGCTCAGGTTTACCAAGGCTCCAGAGCTACAACAAAAAAAATGAATCTGAAGAATTCAGTCAACGAAGGGATTTCCATTTGGAGGGTGAGGGTGGGGGGAGATCAAACACTGCGCTTTATGTTACAGGTGCAAAGTACCTTTAGAAGCTTCAAATCATTATGAAACTAAAACTATCGGCCCCTAATATCAAATTCAAAGCGCATACTTTGTATATTTTTTACTTTTTCAAAAAAAATTCACTGAAATGAAGATTCACCGATAATGTACAGCTTTAGATCATTTGAGAAAAAACATGAAAATCCCTGTTTTCAAAATAGTCTTATAATAACAGAAAATGCGTAAGGGTTATTACAATAGATCACATTCTATTCCATGAATTGCCCAAACATTACATATCTATGGCATATCTTCGACGCACTGGTTCAAACAGCAGCTCTCTTACGAAACACACGCTAAGTTTTAAACTTCCAGTGAGTTCAATGGGAAAATAAATATGTTTGGACAGTCAGCAGTCTCCAGGAACTTACAAATAATAATTTTTTTTTTTTTTTTACAGTACATTATAATGTGTGGCACATTCACGTACCCCACCTCAGTGACATGGGCTGTATTTTCAAACAAACCAAACAACAGTTGCCCACTATTTTAATGATCAGTTTTGATTGATTTGATTAATTGATTAGATGTTGCAACCCAATAATTTGTTGATTGTTATATTGTTAATCAGCTTTATAAATGGATGATTTATGATTGAAATAACCTCTGATAGTTTAAAATTGCAGATATTATACAAACTACACTGTATTGTATTATAAGTATATGGCAATTATATGACAATTATAAAACGATTCGTGACAATAGCAGCAGTCCAGGCTAATACTTCAGTCTGAATGAGAGGCTAGTGTAAAAATATTTGTTGTTGCCATGATGCGTAAATGAATACACACAAAGTAATACATAAAGAATTCACAGGGCAAAGGGAAAACTGATCACAAAGCTCGCAGCTCTAAACGAAAGAGCCCAGCTCAGGACTTCCTGGTTGGGTGACCTCTGTGTACACAAGCCAGACCCATCAGCTTTGGAGACGTGAGAACACCGAACACAAGGACAACAGAATCCAATTCTTTCCAACTGAAAAACTGCCCTTGGTTTTCTGATTAAAACTCAGAAAGGTTTCAATAGACCTTGAGATATGAAGTTGGCAGCTTTTCTTTCCTAAAATACACCAACGAAACGATACCAGAGGTCCAGTGACTCACAGCTGCTTACCACAGGGGACTTCTGTCACAATGAGATGAGTCTTTATGAATAACATTGAAAAGGAGTTGTTTCTACACTGAAGTGTGTTTGGTCCGGTCTTCTGGGTGAGTGATACTCTCTTTGAATCTTTGCAGGTCCAATGTGCACGATTAAGGTGAAATTATTTGTATATTTTGGCAAAAATTTAAATGATACAATAATTACTCGTGCTTTGGAGTATACAGTCATCTAAATATACCAATAGTTGTATTGATTAACCTAGAATGTTGACATCAGGAGCAGATACTACAGATGTTTGAAGCTATTCTAACACCATATGTTTATAGTGGCTCAGAGTGGACAAACTTAACACGTACTGTTTTAATGAGCTAAAGACGATTATAGGACTTACTACAAGCCTAGAAGGGGCTGGGGTGAGCTGCAATATGAAATCGATCTCTGGAAATCACTGACTCGTGCACACTGTACCTTTAAGATGCAGTGTGTCGTGTTCGTGGTCAGCAGACGCCAGTGCTCTTGTTATGATCCATGAACAATGAGGCCAAACCACACACATGGACGTGAGAGATCAGGGCAGAACAAAAACAAGCACAGGGCTCATCGGCCTGGACACCGTGATTCCAGCCATGTACATTATGATCGGTTTGCTCTTCTGTCTGGCATCACGTCTGGAGAAGAAGCAGGTCCATCACTGATTAAAAAATAATTACGCTTCTATGCCAAGAGAAGGACACATCAAAACTAGAGCCGAAAGATCCACTGGTGCTCATTGTGTCATATAAACTCATTCATCTGGTGAATTCTCGCGTGTGTATTTGTGCAAATGTGAGAATGTGTTTAATTGTGATTTTTATCAATGGAGTTTGGTGTGACGTTGTCTTAGTGTCACACGAACTTATCAATAAGGAAAAGTACCGTAAACGGGAAACGAGTCATTGGCCTAGAATCCGAATCCGCGTTGTCGCTACAATCCGCCACAGTCAAATCTAACAACGTACATGTTTTATAGAATCTTTATCACCTGCAGCCCGGGTGTGTTTGCAGCCCCCAATTAGCAGCAAACCGGGTGAAGGGGCAGTGAGAGGCGTCTCCATACCTGACTGGCTTTGTGGAACTGTTTCTTCAGCCCGGCCACAGACATCGTGGGACATGAGACGTTCCCCCGGGAGGAACTGCTCCGTGGAACCGCTGGACCCAGCTGGAGGTGTGTGGAGGCAGAAACCCAGTCAGGTCCTCAACGCTGCACTCATCAATCCAGATTGCAACGGCACTAGCACGTCATGAGCACAGCAACCCTCACACTGAACAACTCTCTACACCGGAAACGTCTTTACTTTTTTCAAAATAAAAGTGTGAAGTCATCTTTCTTTCTTTCTTTCTTTCTTTCTTTCTCTCTATTTCTACTTGATGATATTGAATTTCGATTTTAGTTCAAACCAAATCCTCAAATTATGTTTATTCTTTCAGTCAAGCTGTCACCAGTGCAAAGACTCAAATATCTTAATTGCATTCATCATATTTTTTTTGTCATTGAAAAATGTGAAGTAATAAATTGAGCAAATCATTTTGTTGGACATTAATGTCATTTAAATGGTCTTTAGATAGTTTTAGGGAATATGTATCACATCACAAAATTCAACATATCCAGTTACAAACTCCAGAATCACCAAAATCAGGACAACCAGCAGGGGTCTCACTGTTTCCACATCAATTCCACTCGAATTTGATATACAATTGCTGTGATACTCAATAACTAATATTCAATTTGGAAAGATATACTATGGTTTAAAGATGAATTACTCACTTGACTATTCCTCATACAAATTTGACTTCCTCCGTTTCCATTTGAAAATGTGGCCTGGCTTTTCAATGCAGTTGTCCAAAAAGCTTCATTTCAACAATATGTTTCCTGCCTGATTTTCACCTTTTTGTGTGTATCAGTTTTTCGAGTGTCACATCGATTCGATCGTCCCGTATCAGGTTTTAGTTTGGAGTGACTCCTTCTAACAGACTCACACTGGGTAGGTTGATTTAAGTGCCTTTGATATAAAGATCAGAGACAAATGCCTTTGATCACACACGTTCTCAACAAATCAAACCGTCTCTCTGGCTCTTGCCCCTTCTGTGTGGAAGTGATGCGCTGATGGATAAAAGTACAGTGTGGCAGTAGCTCGCCCTCCACCGCAAAATAATAATATAATAATATAAATAATATTGACCCAGAAGTATGAACACTATTGTTCCCTCACGAGTAGTTCCGGTCGAGTGACGTCAGCCTGATCGTGTAAAATGTTGTGATTGGTCCTGAGACCTAAGGCCCACCCATTACGCTGAAGAGACCAACGGTTCCGTTTTCATTTTATTGTGAAAGTATGAGCCGGAAATGTAGTTTAGGTGGTATTGGTTATATTTGGGTTGAAGTGGGGCATTGTGTTTGTAAGGCTGAAGCTAACAGGGCAACCTGAATCTCAGAGATGTCGCCACATCTCAAAGCCCATTGGCCGAGAGCTGGTCCTGTGGAGGAAACGGGAGGAAACGGGAGGAAACGGGAGGAAACGGCAGGAAACGGCGTTCGAGAGGAATAATGACTTTCCAAGAGACATCATAACAAACAATACATTTCAGAGTAAAGACGACTGTCAATAATCCAGTTTACTCAAAGTATTACGGTCTATTCGTCTTTGTATCTGAAGACACTGTGACGTGTGGTGGGGGGCGGCAGGGCAGGCTCAAAAAGTAAAACAAAAAAATACAAAAATAATAATGTACAAGTCATAACCATTCCGTGCGAATGATTAATCTTCTGTATGATGGAAAAAATGATCATTTTTCCGTAAGAACTGAATTTGCGTATTTCCTGTTCTCAAAGAGGAGAGAAAGTGTGTACATATATATTATATTAGGAAGAACTGTGCAGACAGTACCCTGCCTCATTAAAGGTGCACTATGTACAATTTTGGTCATTTTTGTCACTTCTTACAAACATTATAAACCAATCACATACCGACATTTTTATGAATTTATGATGTTTTCAATGTTTTGTCTTATTTCCACTGCCCTTAAATCAGTCCATTACTGTATATTCACATGAGGAGAGGGTCCGTATTACAGGGGGCCGCAATGTTTTTACAGTAGCCCTAGAGGGGTCATTTGAGTTTTAATGACAACTGAGGGCTGACGTGCATGCGGGGAAGGGTGAAGGTGAGGTGATGGATGCAACTTGACCACTAGATGTCACCAAATCTTACACACTGCACCTTTAAGGGACGAATGTGAGCCCACAGGTTTTTGTTCCTGGTCTTTTCTCGAAAACAACAACAAAGAAGACTTTTACAAAAACAAAGAGGGACCTGATTTATAAGGAAAGGTAAGACCTCACACAATTATAAAGAAAACACTTCGTTTTGCTTTGCTTTTTTTTCCAATTCATTTATATTTTTGATCAAGGTTCAAATTGAAATCTGTTTTTTGTACTATATGTACTTTCACCTGCAATTTTAGAACACATGCAGAGCATGTGCACTCTCTTAGCTACCTCTATTTTATTCTATTTGTGAAAATATTAATGGAATAAAATTCAACCACTGATGAGACGAAATTCTCAAACGAGGACAATGACTTCTTCTGTCCACCACTAGAGGCCAGTAGGACACTGAATATTAGTACCAGGCCCATTCTGATTTCAAGCAGCAGGGGGCAGCAGTTCCCATCCAATGCCAGAGTTCCTCTCTGTGGGAGTTGAATCTGTGAACGCGGCCCAATTAAAACTACAGGGCATTGATTCAAGGCTGCGCTGAGAATGGGTGTTTCCTGCATGGTGTCTTTCTTTATGATTCAAAACTTTAAATGCGCTTGATTAAAAAACAACAACAACAACAACAACAAAAAATACCCCTTTATATTCTTAAGCCTCCCAAGCAACCATGGGCAATCTATTCTGCCCCCTGCACCCCCCCCCCCTCCCACCCTCTCTGCCCTGACCCAGCTCTCCCCCTTTTAGCCAGCCTTCATCCCCATCCCAGGACATGGAAGTGGGATCCGGTGTCAGTGGCCCAGAAAGACCCCTCTCTGTGGAACATGTGGCAGGATCAGCCCCAGTGTTGTTCAGAGGGCTGAGTTTCACTCTGGGATTCTCACAGTTTCCTGCAGAATGTGCTGATTCCCAGGTGCAGGCTCACAGCAAATCGGACTTTTTGGAAAGTAGTCGTCTGATGTATTCTCACAAGGAGCATTCGGATGTTCTGGTTTGGTTTTCTGGTGTCACATTACACAGACGGATTCCAGCTTATTTGGAATCTTTTGGTTTTGATCTTGTGAGAAATCCACAGAAAACCACCTCGTTCCAAAACACTCACCACTTTGGATTTTCAGCTCCCTTCACTTTATTGGTTTGGTTTAAACGCCAGCAGCTGTAGCAAGCAGCTGTTTTCATTGGTCAATGTTAAAAATCTCAGAAATGTTTCCTGCATGCGGCCCGACGTTAATAAAGGATCATTCATAATTAACTGTTTTTTTGGAACTCTCTTTCTCTCTCTCTCTCTCTCTCTCTCTCTCTCTCTCTCTCAATCACACAGTGGACCACCGAGAAGGCCTGCTGTGACACATATCATAGGTGGCAACATGCAGTTTGAACAATGGCCACTTTGCACTCTAACCTAAAAACAACAAATTAGAAAAGCAGCAACAGTGCACACATCACCTTGCTAACTTTTCCTTTAAAAAAGCATAATCATCCCTTCAGTTGGTGGGTAACCAAAATAATGATAGAAATGGTCTTGTCAATATTTGTGAAAAATCAATGTACTTTGTAGTTCACTGTGATAATGTCTCAGAGAGTAAAGCTGTTCTAATGTAATGTTTCAGGTTAAGAAGTGAATCCTGATTCCGCTGGACAAGAAAAACCTTCCCTGTTTGAGTCTGACTCGAGTCTTTTATGAGAACGGCTGCAGCTGAAGGCCGACGACAGGCTCCGTTATTTCAGCTCACTTTGATTCTTCAGATATAAACATGAAAATGAGGTTGACATACAATGTTCACTATTGTTCCACAATCTCTCAGCGCACTAGTACAATTTCGAGTGTTTTGAAAATCATTTTTCTGAAAAATTGTGAAAATGTTCAATAATAAATGTCCTTTTTTTGAGGTGTGCCCCATAATGCTGAGTTCTGGATTATTTTTTCATTCCAGAATCCTACAAGACAATTGAACAACAAAAAAAGATCTGTATGCAAAAGCTGACTTGATTGAAATGATTTTGTAAATAGAGTCAAGCTTGACTGATCTTATTTCATCTTCTAGGAAAATGAATACAGCATGTTTTCACTGCAGCTGTACATCACCAAACGGTTGCAGGGGAGAATCCATCCTTCTTAAAATATCCCTAAAGATTCCACTTGTTCCAGATACAGATGCAGCTCTGTGGAGGAAGGTGAGTAAGTGCACCACCTCTACAGATCAACCGGCTTCTGTGCTGGATATTGTCGCCTACATACAACGCACAGGCGGGACTGAAATAATCCAGCGTGCCCTCTGTGAGTGGTGCTAGATTTCTGCAACCTGCCAGAGAAAGGATGGGGCCACTTGTCAGAACTGGGTTTTTCAGCTCCTAAGTGATGAGGAACAGCTATGCGAGCTTGCTAATGTACAGTAAATGTGATGGGTGGGTTGAATCGTTGAGTTATGCAAGGCTTTCAGCCCTGTGTATTAGTGCAATACTTCGGCATGTTGCGTAACTGATTTGTCCTCCTCGCTTTTGCAATGTGGGCCCAGCGGTACTTCCATTGTCCCTGGTCCATTTCCATCCATGCCCTTTAACTTTCCATGGCAGCATCACACTGATTAATTCACCTCTTCAGTCACTGAGAGCTTTTTTCAGATCATGTAGTGTTAGCCATTTTCAAGCAATGCAAATTTCAATAACTGCTGAATATGACTAACATATTCTCAGCTTCTCGCATTGTAACATTTCAAGTTGAAAGAAAAAAATCAGTTTTAACAATAACTGAAAAATGTTGACTGACTATGAAATTTGATCAATTGCATGTTAATGTTTTGTACCTTTACCAAATGAGCCATAGTTTTTATTGTCAGTATCTACATATGTATCAAAGTTGTTTACTTGCGGACTTGTGCCAGTGTCGTAGTGACGGGGTTCAGCTGCAGTTGACCTGCAACCAGTCGCTCTGTCAACATCTCCACTACTTCACCTGATGATGGTGAAATAACTCCTGAAAGCTACACCTGCTTAATCAGCCATTTAATCTCTTATTCTTAGTTCTACTTTAATTTGATGAGATACATTTTTTGAAAATCAAGAAATTTTTTCATTTTTGATCTGTAATTTGACCTGAGGAACTATTGGTAACAACAGAGTGACCCAGCACCACAGAGACACTGTTCTCTTGAAACATGCTCAGTTACACCATCGGGACACTTTCTTGAGGTTTATCAGTATAAATTAAACTTTGTATTCTTGATATTTTTTCTGTCACAGTCTCACAGTGTGCTGAAGTCCCACACAACTTCAGCAAGAGGCTGCAAGAGGCAAGTGAGACCATGTTTTGTTTTGTCATTTGAATGAGAAACTCCTCCTGCTCCATTTGAACGGACTTGTTTTCAGGACTTTCACAGATACAGCTCATGTCCACGAGTATCTTTGTAAGCCGAGCTCAGTCCATCAGACTAAAACTGATGATTGATGCCTCTGGGGAGTGAAGCTGCCACCACGAGCAAAACAGCATAAATACTCTGCTTTATTTGCATCGGCAAGGTTGAACACACATGGTCTGCATGTGTGTGTAAAGCTGTGTGTGTGTGTGTCTGTCTTCTGTGTGCCTTTGTGTTTTCAATGTGTGGAGTCGATGACTTGATACACTTTGACTTTATATCTATCTTCTATGTATTTATCTATGTACCTATTCATCATATATATAAATATATATATGTATGTA
>JAFBJT010109557.1:42770-61482 GCA_016785325.1 Chascanopsetta lugubris
TTTGCTGTTTGACATTTCCTGTTTAGGTAAATGCATCACAACCATATCCATCATCCGGCACTGTCAGCTCTCAGCCTGATTCGCCAAAGGTAAAACACAGCAGAGGACTTGTCTCCTTATAACTATTGATAAGACACTTCTTTGGACATTAATTTTGCAGGTCATAATACAGTTATGATATTACTGTGGCAACAAAATTAATGAGGTGAACATGTTCATTCATCTTTTGTTCATAGGCTTTTAATATACAGGACAGTTAGTACAATTAATAAAAACACCCCAGCCCACCTTTATAGCTACATTCAGAGAAGATCTGAGAAAAAGCACGAATAATAATAATGACCTATAATTTGGCAATTATTTTGTATGTATTAATAAAAAGTCAGAATCTCCATGCCAGTTCTCTTATCATCTCAATCCAAAATACAGAACCTTACTCTCTGTCTAGAGACATGCATAACTGTCTTTTCCCGTCTCCATGTCCAGGAGCACTTTAAGGACAGGATAGAGAGCATCACTAGCATGTAAGTCCATGTTTTTGAATAAATAGCAGAAACACAATTCTGAAACAATGAAAACACTGTTCCTTGTGCCATTTAATCACTTTTTACAATATCAATCTACATGTAATCAGATCCAGTCTCATAACTCTGTTTGTGTGTGTGTGTGTGTGTGTGTGTTTGTGTGTCTAAATATACTCCACAGGCTGAAGACCACCTCTGATTTGATGAAAACTCAACCCTCCATCAATTCTTGAAAATAAACAAATGTTTATACACACACATCTTGTATTGTTATGTTTCCACCTGGACTTAAAGATGGGGTGAGAAAGTCCTGTATGTTTTTAATTGAACTCTTAAATGTTAATTATTTGCACAAAGAAACTGGCATCATGACTGTGAAATTAGGGAGGGTGATGGTATTGCATGATTTGTACTTTACAGGTTGTGTCTCTTTTTATATAATTAGATAATTTCATTCAACAATGCTCAAAATAAAAGTGAAAATGTACACATTTAATGCTCTGAATATTTGTGGTGTTTTGGATTGATTATGAAATGCATTTTATTATGTTTGATTTTAATACGCTTAACAGCATTGCATTATGCTACGTCACTAACCCTCTAATCACTCACAACCACTGACCAGCTGTTGTTTCCGGAAACAGGCTTCGCTGTCCCCTAGTGCAGAAAATAGCTGCGATTGGACGCAGCCCTAAAGTGGGCGGGGCTAGATTGCGCGGGAATTCATTCCTACTTCCTTCTTGGTGTTGTCTTCAGGACTGAGGCAAGTCGTCGCAGTGTTCAAAGAGCTATGGAGAGAACCCGGGACTCAGGTCGCCAGAATAGGTAAGTGCCTCGTTACATTACGTCACAGCTTGTATAGGAGTTAGCACAACAACAGCTAAACCTTTATCTCGCGCTGACAAGTGTTATCTGTGTGACAGGCTGAGGCATGAGATAGAGGAGCTGGGGGCATCAAGCATAGTTTAATCATTATTGCTTTATGTCGAAGCGTGTGGAACACTGCACACTTAACAAAGCATTCGCCATATTTCGTTTTAACATTAGCATGTATTGGTTCATCTATTTAGATTTAACGGTGGCAGTCTGACATACGGAGATAATCTGTCAAATTCCTGGATGTCCTGCATTGCCCTGAGTTAATTTCTATTTTCAGCAGCCAATCAGAGAATATAAATGACATTTTTCTGGGTAAATTCCGTGATCTCGCTGCAGTGTCACAGGCATGCACACAATGAGAGCAATGAAGGTGGAGTGGAAGAACCGGATCCCGTGAATGCAGTAGGCAGGAGCGTAGAGAGGGATTTTGGGGTCCCAGAGAGAAAACTACTGAGAGCCCTCTCTTAGTCAGCCAGCCAAGTAAAAATAATTTGCATGGAGGTTTTTCATGTTGTGTCCGAATCGGGGTTTCGACTTCCGTCAGTCGGCGGGGCCGGACTCCGCCCCGCGGCGTGTTTGCAGGAGGATTTTAGAGGAAAACAATACTTAGAACACACACTAGGGAAATATAATGCAGAATGATTTATTCAGAGGTTAACATAAGAAATAACACTTGGCCTCACGGATGGATCGAGCAACCCTCTCTCGGCATCAGAAAAAGCACGAATCGACCCCCTCTCTTGCCGCCCTCCCTTTTTATCCTTCATGACTGACTTGTTACTTTCTCAAGGTTACCAGCCCGAGTTGTTGTTCACTCTGGGTGCGAATGATTTCGAATATCTCCTAACAAGGAGTTGTTTTACAGTTACAGGGAGGAAGACGGGGGTCTCGTGATTTCGTCCTGTCCAGTGAATACAGCCAGTAGATTTCCACTGGCGCAGTACTTTTTCATAGCCATAAGCAACATGATTTTTAACAGTTTGTGACAGTGTAGAGGTGACACGTTGGAGATGATTAATCATAATACAAAACACATCAAAGGCACACGTGGTATAAAAACAGTGCATAAGTCATACAGCAGTAATGCACATTGTATCAATATTGTATATAAAAGTGATCAATTCTCTAATATGGGCGTTTTTAACAGTCCCTCTCTTGACTTGACGCTCGTCACGTCACACAATTTAAAAGCGTAACTCAATCTCAAGCTCGTCCTCCCGGTCCATCGGACCCTGCCCCTCGTCGAATCGTAGCAACGCTTGGCGTATTGCTCTTTCCTCTTGCTGCTGTGGCTCCACCGCACGTTCTATGACCTTTACTGAGAGCGACCGGATGCAGGGGATGCAGCAACAGCCGCAAAGAACGAAACTGGCAACAACAGTCATGTTTTCAATTGGTTCAGGCAAGCTTCTGTGCAGATGTGGTTAAGGGTCGGTCTTACACCGTGTCCTTTCGTGGTATTGTCCGTCGTGGTCTTTGAAAAAATGTCTTTCTATATGGGCATCTGTCAGGATCTGTGTTGTATGCAATGGTGACAGAGGTGCACACTTGTCAGACCATTGTCTTTGACAGTGTTTATCTTCGACTCGCTACCAGGGTGCAATGTGCCTTGAGGGTCCTTTCGCTGGTCGGACAGGATCGGTCTTACACCGTGTCTTGTCCTGCGCCTTCAGCTCAACGGAGCCTCCTAGATCGCTTATTCGTCTGCTTCGTCTTCCGAAGGGCTCCAGTCTCCTTCTGGAATGATGATATCGCGAGGGGGAGGCCGGGCCTTGGCACAGTGGTTGAGGTGGATCCAGGTAGAATGCCCGCTGACATGTACAGCGTGGGATGTTGCCTTTTCCACCTTGTATGGCCCAAACCACCGAGGAGTCGACCAAGTTCTCCAATGTCTCTTAACGAATACCCAATCTGGAGGTGTAGGGTCGTCGTCTGTGTGGGTCAGCACTGGATTCCTGTGCTAACCAGCTAATTTCTGTGGATGCGTTTACCGCATCTGATTTTATTTGCAAGCGTACTCTTTTGCTTTTTTCATCCGCTAGAGCATCTTCCAACAATGACATCTTCTTTTGCTGCTCTATAAGCCTCTCCTCTCTGTGTGCCATTCTCTGTTTAATATCACTTAGCTCCCTTTCCCAGCGACTAGGTCCTGCACATGGTTCTGAATTGTTGGATGACTGACCCTGAGATATTGCGTCCCAAGTGATAAATGACTCATCCTCATCTGGAGGTGGCACTCGCTTGTGGGACTCTCTATGCGTAGTAGGTTGAGGGTGGAATGGATTAGTGTTATTTGTGGATTCAGCTGCTTCTACGTGTCCTGGAAAGTCAAGCAAGTCATTTGTTTCATCATCAGAAGGATTTTCAGTCAGATGTCCAGTCACTTATATGTTTCCATCAAACTGCAACATTGGATACAAACCAGTGGAGGGACCTGTAGGCTTAGAGGGCGCGGAGGGGGTGGCAGCCATTTACGGGGGCGGGGCAGTTGGCGCCGCCCCTGCACTGTCCCGGCCTTCACTTCCCTGTCTCTCCTCAGTCTGCCTTGAACAGCCCTCCAGTTCACACAATGCATTCACAACCTTTTCCATCATCACCATTCTTTCCACAGCCTCGTCAACATGACATTTCCACTTAGGCTTCTGTCAATTTGTTGTTCGAGCTTTCCTTTAGCATGATTGAGTTCTGCTCTACATGTAGCCAATTGCATATTAAATCTACCAGTCACTGGTCCAATTTCATCTGATTTCGGCCAATAAGAATCCAAATTTGCCTACCGATCTTTGAGCGTTTTTGGACTACGGCTGGTGGCTGGATCTGCCAGTTTTATTCTATTGCGAGACCCTTCGTCGGCTCGACTTTGTAACACATCAATAATATACTTCGTGTATTACCGTCTCAACGAATCATTCGCATTTTTTCAACTTTTAACCATCATCTCTTATAGTTCTGGATGTCTTATAGTTGAATAAAATCTACCTTGTGAATCAGACCCAGGTTCAGGAAAAAATTTAGATTTCTCAATATGCAGTGGTTTTAGGTAAAAGGTCACTGCTTACCTTTTCGTTGTTTTAGGTGCCTTTCCTGAACCTCTGTCTTTCCTTCCCAAGGGTCCGGTTGTCTCAAAACCTTCTTTTGTCTTAACAATCCTTTCTTTTAGATCAAATCACGTCGGGGTCACCAAATTGTCTGAATCGGGGTTTTGACTTCCGTCAGTCGGCGGGGCCGGACTCCACCCCGCGGCATGTTTGCAGGAGGATTTTAGAGGAAAACAATACTTTG
Source organism: Chascanopsetta lugubris (assembly GCA_016785325.1). Classification (NCBI taxonomy): domain Eukaryota; kingdom Metazoa; phylum Chordata; class Actinopteri; order Pleuronectiformes; family Bothidae; genus Chascanopsetta; species Chascanopsetta lugubris. The sequence continues at coordinate 47,456 of JAFBJT010109557.1, forward strand.
AACACACACTAGGGAAATATAATGCAGAATGATTTATTCAGAGGTTAAAATAAGAAATAACACTTACAGAGCTCTGGGTCAGGAATGCCTTTCGGCATTCACGGCCTCACGGATGGATCGAGCAACCCTCTCTCGGCATCAGAAAAAGCACGAATCGACCCCCTCTCTTGCCGCCCTCCCTTTTTATCCTTCATGACTGACTTGTTACTTTCGCAAGGTTACCAGCGCGAGTTGTTGTTCACTCTGGGTGCGAATGATTTAGAATATCTCCTAATAAGGAGTTGTTTTACAGTTACAGGGAGGAAGACGGGGGTCTCATGATTTCGGCCTGTCCAGTGAATACAGCCAGTAGATTTCCACTGGCGCAGTACTTTTTCATAGCCATAAGCAACATGATTTTTAACAGTGGTAGGGTTAGGGTGATATTTTGTAAGTCTAACATGTAGCTTGTTTAACAGCAGTAGTGATGACGCTAACGTTTTGGTCCAGCTCAGATAACTGAACCAGACCCAAACATACACAGTGATTATAGATGCTTTGTGGCTATTGTTTTTCTGAAATGAGCTATTTGAATTTAAATAGATTATAGATTCTCTTTCATTTCAATTAAATAACTTCTAAATTGTCCCTTTTCTGTCTTTATCTACTTTTTTGTAATAGTTTCATAACCAAGAAGAGAGAGGACTACCTGGAATGGCCGGACTATTTCATGGCTGTAGCTTTTCTCTCAGCCCAGAGGAGCAAAGACCCAAGTTCACAGGTGATTGACAGAGTTTGAATATGCTGTATATCTGTAAATAATTATCAGTAAATGATGTTTGATAGTTAAATTTACTTGATTGAAAAAAACTACATCACAACTTCCCATAAATGGGTTTTCATTCAGAGCTCAGACTGTCTCATTAAAATGTCATACATTTTCTAAATGTAGAAATGTAGATAAAACATGCAAATCTGATTGATTGTTGCCTTCAGGTGTTAAATCACAAGAACAGGTTTGGTCGCAGGTCTGATATGAACGCTGACTTGCCGACTGTTGTCAAGGTTACTCCTGCTGTGTGAGGGGATGTGAGGTTTTTCCACCCTGAAACCTGAAAATAATTAGTTTGTCAACTTTAACAACCCACTTTTTTTTATCAAGATGCCATGTTGAGAACATTACATCACCCATTCATACCATATACCTCAATATTGTTGTAGTCCCATGTAATAGTAATCCCATGTGCCCTGTTACTCAAAACTCATCATTTGGTGGGTGGTCATAATGCTATGGCTGACTCGTGTTAATATGTGAATACAACCATTAAGCATGCACAACTTTAGATAGCCCAATACATATCGGCAGACTTAGAATATGTCGAATGTCACTGACTTGTGGCAGATTATTCCTTTTGAGACTTGATTACCAAACTAACAATTGCTCCAAACTTTGGAACCTTTTTATTTTTTGTGCAGGTTGGGGCGTGCATAGTGAACCAGGACAATAAGATTGTTGGCATTGGTTACAATGGAATGCCCAACGGCTGTGATGATGATCTTCTTCCGTGGTCCCGGTCTGCTGATGATCGACTCGACACTAAATATCCTTATGGTAAGAGAACACATCACATGCACTGGAATGTTCCTTTTAGTTCACCCAGGACTTGTTGATTTATGTTTTGGCTTAAATGACAAAACACTAACAATTTGGTTTGTGGCGTTCATTGTCTTTTTTTCAAATATTATTTGTTTATACTTTGAAAAAGAAACTGTGGTGTTTGTTAATTGCAGTGCATTTCCGTTCTCCATCCCACAGTGTGCCACGCCGAGCTGAACGCCATAATGAACAAGAACAGCGCTGATGTCAAAGGCTGCACCATGTATGTGGCTTTGTTCCCCTGTAACGAGTGTGCCAAGCTCATCATCCAAGCTGGTCAGTGTCAACTCAACACTGACACTACTAATAGAATATAATATGATAGAATAGAATAGAATGAAATATTGTGTTTTGTTTTTACTCATGAGCTGAGTGTTTTATCACACCCCTCAACAGAAATGTTATCATCACTGTATTACACAGAAAAACATAACATATATCTAACAAAGCATTTTTTCTGGGCGCATTATCATCTACTTGAGGTTCATTCAGTTGTTGTAATCCAACCTTTGAGAGTGAACTCATGTTCCACGAAAGTCACAAAGTGCAGAATGTCACCTGACTGCATTGCAGAAACTAATTGGCTTCAGTCTGACAACACAATCCTCTCTCAATCCTCCTCATTATCTGATCTTGAGAATGAGATGTGTTGTTTCCCTCTCTGACTGGACCAAGTCTCTATTTTGCCTGTTAGACATCTTACTTACCTGCATCTCTTTATTCAGGTATTAAGGAAGTGGTCTATCTCTCTGACAAGTATCACGACTCCCCAGAGATGACTGCTTCTAGACGGCTGCTCAGTATGACGGGCATTAGTTACCGGTGAGTATTATGTCTTTAGGAAAAACTAAGTTTCACCGACTTCCGGTGGAATGTGAGGGAGAGTGGACGAGTGAGGGGGAGGCTCCCACTGTATGATGTTTAACCCATCATTTATAGCGGCATACACAGCCTTTTGGACAACGCTGGGTGGAAAGTGCAGACTAACTGTTTTATTTGTGAAGTTTACAACGATACAAGAAGTGAACTCGGGCTATTTTGCCGCGTTATCAGGATCAAACTGCAGAGTCTGACATGGTGACAGCTCAGGATTCCGAGCCCGCAGTCTCGGCGGAGTTGCAACAGGCTGCAAGGGCTTTGCTCATCGACGACATGAGAGAGATGATTGAGACGGTGATTGGAAGGGGCCTGGAGTCATTCAATATGTCTCTGAAACTTCTGGAAACGGATTGTGGGGATCACAAGAAACGTATCACGGAGCTAGAGACGGGGCTAAGCGGCTACAGCGACAGGTTGGCTGCTCTGGAGGGAAAGTGTGAGAAGCTTGCTGCTGAGAACAAGGCCCTCCTCTTCTGTGCGGAAGAGGTTGAGGACCGGAGCCGCAGATTCAATCTAAGGGTTACCAACATTGAGGGAAAATACCCAGAGGGGCAGAATGCAACTCAATTCATGTCGAAGTTCTTTGCAGAAGTACTGAGTGATCTGTTCCCGTTCCCCCCGGTCTTAGACATAGCCCACAGAATCGGCCCACCCCGGCGTGATGGCACACCCCGAGTGATGATCGTAAGGCTTCATTACCTCCAGGATAAAATCACAGCCTTAGCGGCCAACCGAAATCAACTGGATTGGCGTGGAGAGAAGGCCAGATTATTCAGCCACTATAGCCCTGCTACATCCAAGCAACGCGCCTCCTATGCAAAGGTGAAAACCCCTTTGTTCAACAAAAAAGACAAGTTTTGCCTCATCCACCACACCTCACATCAGATGTTGAACAGGCCTGGGCCTGGTGAAGACCTGGACCCCATTAGACTTCTCTGGGTCCCACTGTGGTGTCTGGCACCAACACGCCAGTAGCACATCCTTGTTGCAGGGCAGGGCCTCCATGGAGCATCAAGCCAACACCCTAAAACTTCATGTATTTCTCAAATCATTCCTGAACTGGGCAGGAGACCACTGTCACCAGGGAGTATTCTTTCCATGAAGGTCTATTTGGGCGGCAACAATGTTTTCATGTTGGTGATACATATCAAAGTGAGCAAAGCATCACACTGCCTCTGCCATTTGATCCTCCTGTTAAAGCAAAAACAAATGCATCTGATGCCATATCCTCCCTCTGGAAATGTGCCCAGTTATCCATGTCATGTTAAAGGTGCAGTGTGTAATATTTGGTGACATCTAGAGGTGAAGTTACATGTATCCATCACCTCACCGTTCTGAACATGCAGGAGAACCAATGGTCGACTTCAGTTGTCAAAAACATGGCAGCCCCCATAGAAAGGACCCCCTCTTCTCGTAAATATATATATAAAGCCTCATTTTAGGGTAATGGAATACAAAGTATACATTTAGTTGATAATAAATTCATGAAAATGTCAGTATGTAATATTTTTTAGAAGTGAAAATCTTCCACACTGCACCTGCAAAGAAATCCTGGTTGATGAAACCAGTGCCTCCCAAACTTTTATCAAAGACAAGATCACTATTTATCATTCATTGTTTTCTTCATGTTCTAATGTTCGAATGTCTGTGTTCTTTGCTTCTACATGTTGTTTCAGACAATTTGAGCCCAAAAAGACCAAAATTGTCATCGACTTTAACTCCATCAACTCTCTTGGAATGACAAATGGCACAGCCAAGTGAAAGTGCTCACAGTTCACCATGAGAAGCTGCCGAGTGAGGTGAGGAGGTGCAGGAAGAGCTTTCAGAGTAAAAGTGTCTTCAGTGTCTCTGTTCTGCTGGTCTTGTTGTGCAATGCCTGAAGTCAAAGAAACCCTAATTTCAGCCGATTTGGTTTTTATGGGATATTTTCATTTACCGTGAAGACTCCCTCCTCGTTTTGCTGGCTGGTGTTTCTGTATCCCTTTCTTTTTTTTATCTTTTAAAATGTACTTCTTGGTGTCGGAATGTACAAACACTTTGAATAAGCTGTATGTTTGTTATGTTTTAAACTCTTTTATGGAGTAAACCACATCTCTTTAATTCTCTACTCCTCCATACAGTTTTAAGTTAGTACAACATAATGTTGATTTTAAGTTATTTCCACCACCATAGAAGAAGCTGAACAATAAATCTGACTGTTCTGCTGAAATCTGGGAGTTGCATCTTTTTTGATTAACTGGATGAATGATATATCAATTCAGATGTTGTTTTGTACTGTCTGGAATCAGGTTGATAAAACCAGTCTGCAAGAAGTTGTTTCTGATAACAATATGCAGGTTTGTATTCCGTTTCCCCCCTTTTGTTGTCATGTAGCACAAAAATGCACTATCACTCCTGATTAAATTCCTTATTAATTATTTTACTTTACAGTACATTGTAATTATAATGACGAGCATGACATGAGGCGGCCGTGCTAATCATCTTCTCTGGCTAGTCCTTAATATGTCTCCTCCCCCTGGATTTGCATACTACTATCGACAACTATCAAATATCAGGACAAAACAGTGTTTAAACAAAGAGGGGAAGCTGTGGCTCTGGGGTGCCTGTGGTTGACCATAGGGGCTCGGTCCTTTCAGTGTTCATTATAAAATGTATAACTTAGTACTTATATTACTTTTTCATTGAGGCTAGAGGTCTCATGAATTAGGTCCCCAATTTATATTAAATGTAATATGTCACTTTATTATGCACACATCCAAATGCTCATCGTTGCCTAGCCACTGTTCCAGCGTGCTTTTAAAGGTGCAGTGCATGAGATTTGGTTACATATAGTGGTGAAGTTGCATGTTGTATGCATCACCTCACCCTTATTCTGCCTAGCACGCAGGAGAACATATGGTAGCCCTCAGTTGTCATTAAAACTCAAAAGATGTTTAGTATGTCCACGATGGGCTGCTATAAAAACATGGCGCCTCCCATGGCTGAAACTGTACATTAAAGGGCTCATTTAAGGGAAATGGAAATTGAAATATACAAACAGGTGGTTATGAAAATGTTAGTTTATAATTGTGTTGTAATATTTTTTTCTACCAATAGAGGTGAGAAAAATGAGTGAAATTTTACACACGGTACCTTTTAAGAATGAAGATGCTTTTCTTCCACCTGGAGTATCAGTGTAAGATAGGATAATAAAAACGTATTAGTCCCACAAATTGAACACGATGTTGTATGGTTGTAGACGAACAATGAAAGTAAACACAAAATCAGTTTTCAAAGATTTTAATTATTTTCGGTAGAAACACTGTACATAAATTACTTTCTCTGAGACTAAGATTGATGAATATTGATAAGTGGAATTTCCCAACCTTAAAAATAAAAAAAACGGATGTTCCAATAAAATATTGTCAGCTTGTTTTCACTCTCTCACTCGGTCCTTTTTTTTTTTTTAAATGAGAAAAACTGCCTTCCCACCATTTGTAAACACAGACACAAAGAAAACTCCTCTACAAGAGTAAACAGACCCACAATCAATGAGAACACATCCACATCAATGTTTGACCTATTACTGTTAATGTTACCGATGGTGATGCCACGTCCCTTTAAGGAGAAACAAGCAAAAATAAGGGGAGGAGCAACAATTTGTTACATAACCTGCCCCCCGAATCCATAACAACATGTTTCTATTGCAAGCAAGACTACTACCTTTGACCCATGTCAGCACAAAGTCTATGCGTTATGAGTCAGTCACATTGTACATAGGTGAAGGATTCCTGGTATGACAGTGGAGCAGTGTTTAATGGAGCCAGTGAGCCCACTCAGTCCACACAGAGTGCAGGTCCACAGAGCATCAGCTGGCCCGCCTCCTCAGGTGTCGGCTGAAGCTGTCAGAGGAGTGACTTTAGAACCGATCATAAATAGAAACGAGAAAAAGAAACAAACGTTTTTCTGCTTTGGGTTCGCTCGAGTCATGGTCCGTTCTGATGGTGATGGTGTAGTAATAACAGTAATAGTGGTATAGGTAATAATATGTAAACATTTTTCATAATTTTTAAACCCCCCTTTGTCTGGAGCAAATGCAAGTTTATATAGATATAAAAAAAACAAACAAACAAAAATAAGTCTTTCCAAAAAAGTCCTTTTTTGTGCCTGTCTCTCAGAGAAAGTCCACAACAGTTGGTCGACAGTTCCATCTCATGGCTGCAGCAAGTGGAAACCACAGATCCCACATACCCGGTGCAACGGGGGCGGGGTTATGGTGTGTGTTACCCCAGGCAACACCAATGATTCCTGTAACATCTGAGAGGCTCCACAGACATTAGTTGTGCTGAATGCTGCGACAGTTTCAAACTGTCAAAATGCTTTAGAAGCTCATCACGGGTGTGATGGCCACTGAAATGCTCACGTCAGCAAGATGGTTGTATTATGACGCCGCTCATCATAGCCCTGCCTGACCAAAACAAAGGGGGAGGGGCATGCGTAGTGGGCTGTTCCAAGCCAAACGGCAGGGTGGAATGAACAGTACAAAAGAAATGGGGAGAAAATGCGTTGGTCTTTTTGAAGTGTTTTACTTGTTGTTTTCCTTTAATACCAATATCATCTGCGTCGAAGTGATTGTTACTTGAACCAGTCCCTGGTACAAAAGACATTGCAAAGGGGGAGGAGTTTGGAGGGGTGGGGGCGGAGCTCCTGGGTGGCTGAAGGCAGTTTGTTCTGTTCTGTGACATGGCAGCTTCGCTCTGGTTCGTCCCTGACAGTCACAGGTGTGAACGGTGAGCTGTGTTACCTCCTCCCGATCTCACTCTGCCGGAGGAACTGGATGTTGTTGGCGCTGTCCGCCAGCTCGGGGTACTGCTCGATGGACAGGACGTAGTAGCCGTCGTAGCCCAACACTTTGCCACTGCTCAGCAGTTGCCGTTTCTCGCCCTCTGTCCACATGCGCACGCCCTCCTCGCCGTCCCTGACCCGCTGCTGCTCGCGGGCCCAGGCGCTCGACAGCGCCCTCTGCCTCGCCTGCTCCAGGATCCGCGCCTTCTCCTCGTCCAGCGTGGTCCCGTAGCGCACATGCAGAGCCAGGGCACCGTGCTGCAGCTCCACGTCAGCGAAGCGCCGCGTCCGCCCGTTCATCACCGTGGTGGACTGGGACACCGTGACGTTCACGCCGTTCTCCAGCGACTTCCTGCCGGAGGTGAGCCGCAGGGCGCTGAGGTCGTTCTCCGGCAGGCTGGTCTTGATGAAGTAGTGCGTGTCGCGCCCTTCCACGGTGAAATGCAGGTCCTCCAGGTAGAAGGCGTTGTTCAGGACGGCCGCGACTTTGATGCAGTCCTCGTTGGCGATGTTGAGGGCGTTGGTCACCACACGGCCTTGGATCACGGCCAGCATCACGCCCTTGCCGATGAGGGACTTGAAGGTGGCGAACCACAGCCACGGTTTGGCGTGGTTGGAGTGTCGGCGGCTGAGCTGAACCTCCGGCATCCGCTCGAAGGACATGAAGGCCCGAGACTGATGAGTCACCTCCTGCTGGACACCGGAGATGGACTGTGGAGGAGAGAACCGGGAAACTTAATGAGTGGACGACTAGAAGCGGTTCTGTCTGTGGAGGTCTCATCATCTTTAAAGGTGCAGTGTGTGAGGTTTTGTCACTTAAAATGAAAAATTCTACAAAACAATGACATACTGACATTTTCCTGAATTTCATAATCACCTAAAATGTTTTATTTCTTCTCCATTATCCTTGAATGGTCTCTTTAACGTGTATTTACGTGAGGAGTGGGTCCTCTCTATGGAGGCCGCCATGTTTTTACAGTAGCCCAGAGTGGACGAACTAAACATCTTTTGAGTTTTAATGACAGCTGAAGTCGACCATAGGTTCTCCTACATGCTCAGGAGGTTGAGGATGAGGTGATTGATACAACATGCAACTTCACCACTAGAGGTCTCCAAATCTTACACACTGCACCTTTCATTTTAAAGTACAACGTGTTAGCAGGCTAGCACTCATACACTTCCTAAGTGTAAGAGAACATAGGGTACATACTGGTAGGTCATCCCACAGCTGACTCTTCTTCATCTCCAGTGACGGCTGCGTCAGGTCAAACTTAGGAATAGGGAATCCAGGTATGGCGTTGTGGAGGTGGAAGCCGAAAGTGACCAACCAGATATTGACATCTACAGAGAGAGAGAGAGGACAAACGGTGAGTTTGGCAGTTTAGCATAATTCTCTGATGAAACCATAAATACTCGACTAGAATTGCCCATTATCTAAATCTGTACCCTACTATCTCCCACAAGTGTCATAACAGAACATTTACATTTCTCATAATAACTCTAGAGACTAACTGGGTTGTGGCCATGGCTGAATGCCATGTGAAGACCTCAGAGCTACATCCATGTGTGGTTTTAATACCCTTCCTCCTCTCAGACAGGAAGTTACTTCACTCTGTGGAGTCACAATGGCTCTGTTGCATGTGAAAGTTCCTTTCACGGACATCAATGTGATCACCTGTTACGACCATACACTGATTTGATTCTGTTTATCGGTTTGACTTTTACATTGTAATGCTAATAGTGTCCCACACAAAAACGTTATAACATGTGTTGCATTAAAGATTATTTGCCTGAAAGATGGAAATATCCATCTTCTGGGGACCTGTTGTACCATTCCTACTACACAAAACTATTAATCCAAAATAAATTATTCTATGAAAGGTGCAGTGTGTAAGGTTTCTGTCATTTTGATCACTTCTAAAAATGTTACAGCACTATTACATATTGTCATTTTCATAGATTTATGGTCACCTAAATATTTTTTTCCATTACCCTTGAATGAGCCCATTAATGTATATTTACATGAGGAGCAGGTCCTCTCTACGGGGGCCACCATGTTTTTACAGTAGCCTAGAGTGGATGTACTAAACATCCTTGGAGTTTTAATGACAACTGAAGTCTACCATAGGTTATCCTGCATGGTCAGAGGGATGAGGGTGAGGTGATGGATACAACATGCAAATTCACCACTAGATGTCACCAAATCTTACACACTGCACCTAGTAGATAGTGTTGAATAAATAAGTAAAAACAAAATGAAAATACTGAAAGCCATAACAGAACTTTGCGTACCTGTGACATACTCTTTGACCTGGTGGATCTTGCTGATTGGATTGTTGCCTCTGAACATGTAAAGGTTGAAAGGCTGAGGGTCTTTGCCAACACGCGTCCAGGTGCTGATGTCAGGGGTCGTCCACCTTCACAACAAATGTACTGGTCAGACGATGCCATGCATATTTTACGTATATAACTCGTAAAGAAAAGGAGGACATAGAAACATCTACCGTCCAGCAGGGATATCATAGTCTCTGTCTCCAAAGTGCAGTAGGCGTGTCAGAGGGTCGTAAAGGCCTCCATGGAAACCGATGACCAGCACAAAGTCGGGGTTGGAATCAAAGTAAACCTCGCCGTACGCCGTGTACTGCACCTGTGAACAGAGGTGTGTGATGCAGCCAGGAAATAAACACTCTGTAACTGTGCCCCTCAGGAGAACAGAGACAGTTCCGTACCTGTTTGAGCAGAAGCCCGTTGTTGCTGAAGACAGCCAGAGGTGTCCCAGTGTTATCACATGCTATGTAAAACTCCTCCCCGCTGCTGATCTCCATGGCAAAGACATGGCCCTGTGCAACAGTGAACATCATACACATTAGGAGAATGATAAGAATGAGCATGGTGACTTGCTTAAAGGTGCAGGGTGTAAGATTTGCTGACATCTAGAGGTGAGGTTGCATGTTGTGTCCATCACCTCCCCCTCACCCTTCTGAACATGCAGGAGAACATATGGTAGATTTCACTTAAATTAACTTAAACTTAACACTTAAATTAAAACTCAAAAGATGTTTAGTATGTCCACTCTGGGCTACTGTAAAAACATGGCGGCCCCTGTGGAGAGGACGCGCTCCTCATGTAAATCTACATTAATGGGTTCATTTAAGGGTCATGGAAACAAATAAAACATTTAGAAATCTATGTACATGTCAAGATGTAATTGTTTTGTAAAATTACAATAAAATCGTACACACTGCACCTTTAAACTCTTAAACACACGATGTCACTACTACCTTTTAAAATGTGGCTCTCATTGATGCCACGACAACAAGACAGTTCCTCTCCTTGTCTGTTTCTGTTACAGGTTCAGGTCTTGGTCCAGTACATGTATGTGTCTGTTTTCTTGGTGTTGTTGACCCTGCACTAATGAAATGTAACAGTAGAGTACGTACCTGCAGATCATAGTAGAATGAAGTGATCTCTGAGCTGGAGTGGTTGTAGACGTGGGTGATCCTGGTGGGGTAGTTCAGGTCAGCATAGAAGAACTGCAGGTGTTGACCCAGGTTGTTCTTGGACGCCACGCGCCGACCCAGACCATCATAGCGGTACTGGATGGACCAGCTGGCAGCTTTACTGTAGATGCGCACCAGCAGACCTGGGATATGAAATACAAAGAACTTGAATTTGAATTCAGGTGCCACATTGGCCCCAATTTGAGCTCAGTGAAATCACATGTTGATAGTGTTGATAATAACTTAAAAAACTACAAAACACCTGTGTACAGAAAAGTCCATCCTGAATGTGTTTGCAAATAATGAACTACCTTTTTACAAAACATGATCAACAACCTCCAGCATTAACACTAGTACTTTTACTTTATTCAAATGTTTTAATGCTTGCACTCTGTCATCTCGTGGGCCGGACTGGACCCTCTAGCGGGCCAGTTATGGCCTGCGGCCAGTATGTTTGAGACCCCTGGTGTAGGAGAAGCTATGGCAGCCCACAATTGTAGTTGCAATTGTACAATAAAACTCAAAAGATACTTTATCCTTTCTTCATCCCGAACAATCTCCAGCAACAGTTTGCTTGCTACTACTTTTACTTTTGTCATTGCGGACGCCACATTGGAGCGACCCTCTGGAGGGCAGGTTTTGGCCTGTGGGCCATATGTTTGACAACTCTGTTCTAGAGTAATTAAAATAACTAATTATTATTTTAGGTGATGGCAGGTGTCCATAAAACAAACATCACTATAATCATTTCATTTTCTATCCACAAGTCGAAACTGAGATATTCCATAACAGGGCGTGCACCTGACACTGCTGTTAACAAGATCATAAGACACCAGTTTCTGATGCATCTGGACTTTTAATCTGAAATTCTGTTTTGATGCTCATGAAATGATCCTGTTTCCCACCTTTCGAGTTGTATTCAAATATCTCAGCTCCCCTCTGTCGGAGGAAACCATCTTCATCCAGCCTGTACTGAACATCTCCCAGACGTGTGATCCTGTCCCTCAGATCATAGCGCAGAGGGGTCAGACGCCCACTGTTCCCCGGGTTCAGCAGGTGCAGGTTCCCATTCAAGTCGTAATTGTACCTGGAGGGCGAGGACATGAGACTTTCAGTGTAAAGTGACACCCGATGATGGAGCGTCATCAGATTCATGGTGTCATCCCACCTCCACATCATCTTCTCATTGAGGGAGACCGTCTGCAGCTGTCCATCCACATCATACTCATAACCATATTTGGTCGTATTTGCAAAGGGTCCGATCTTGATCTCGCGCTTGGTGACGCGGCCCATGTTGTCGTACTGGATGGTGATCCAGTACATCAGAGACCTGAAGATCTCATACTGGATCTCCTTGATGCGGCCGTGCTGGTCAAAGTGTTTGGTGTAGGTCATCACTGCTGTGGAGATGATCTGAGACAAAGAAAGGGCGAGAGGAGAACTTCAGAGAGTCATCCCACACTGATTTTAGAGCAGGGGGTGGGGGGGGGGGTCATATTTCCAGAGAGGCCACATAGGAAACCCAGATTGTTACTGGGGCCAAACACACTTTGACCCTTTGTTATCATTCCATCAAATTATTGAAAACAACTTATGGGCTGTTTCTTCATTAATTTATTATCTATATCATCTTTATTAACAATTACTCCAAACACCATCTTATCAGGAAACAAACACAACTTTTATAATCAGAAAAGAAGTGTCAGGGAAATAATTCAAATAAACAAACATTCTGCACAAAACAAATGATAATTAGTTATTTGATAATTTGTTTTGTAGACAATATTAGTCCATCTAAATAAATACAAATACAAAAGCATATTGGACTGGAAACCAATGGGGTAGTTTTCTAAAGTGGGACTTTTATTTTGATGGCTAAGAAAGCGAGGGGGGATGGGGGGCGGCTGCTGTTGTGAAAGGAGGCTACCAGCCCCAGCTGGGCTTGATTGGGCTCCATCCTCGCAAGTAAATATCAAGCATAAGAGAATCACACCCACAGGAAACGGAAGCATTTCAAAATAAAAGCATACTTCCTAGCTTCATGTATGAAACGGTGCAGCACGTACTGGACTATGTGGGCCGTGACGTGCCCAGCTCTGTTTTAGAGGGAGACTAGAAGTTAGGGGACCAATCCTTCCTCACCTGGTTAATGTCATAGTAGATGACTCCAAACTTCCCAAACTGCTCCACCTTCCCAGAGATATCGTCGAACTGATAGAGGTCGATGGGCAGCGGCGTCTCATTGATCACCGCCTGCATGCTGGTCACCCGGAAGCTGTTGTCGTAGGTGTAGTCGAAACGCGCGTTCACCATCCCGTCCTCGCTGAAGCGGAATATCTGCCGATCGACCAGCGGGCCGATCTGTCGATAGCGGATGGAGCAGATGAAGCCTTCGCTCTGCAAGTTGACAGTTTTGAGGACACCGGCCGTCTCGTCGTAGGTGAAACTGACCCGGGTGGAGTCATAGAGGATCTCTGCCAGCTTGTTCTGAGGTGACAAGGTGAGGATGCTGTGACTTGGGAAAAATAAATCTATACTGACATTCAAACTCAGATATGGAAATATACAAAGATATATTCAGCAGCATTTGGTATCATTCATTGTTGCACTTAAGTTATTAATACAAAGGTGGATGTGCATTTTTACAAACAAAGACAACATATGCATAAAAACATATTATTTAAAGTATTTGTGAAAAATAAAACAAAAGAAACATGTACCTGTCTGCGATATTTGTACAGGATCTGGCGACCGGTTCCCAGATGGGCCACTCTGAGGAGCTAGAGAAGAAAATTGCAGAATCTATATCACGCATATCAGAATAATGGCTAACATCAAAGTCAACTGATCATCAATCAACACTATCATGGGCTGATGATGTACTATTGGAGCCTTATGTCTCGTCCAGTGTCTGTTAAGAATTGTATAAAATCTCTAAGTAAAACTCTCCCACGCGCCTGCGTACAGACCTGTCCATCCTCAGAATAGTCCACGGTGACGGAGGCGTTGCTCTCTGGGGGCGTGTAGATGTTCCTGTAGTATCCTATTGACCTGATGGTCTGCATGGTGTGTCGAGCCACACTGGGCATGGTGACTGCTGACAGATGGTCTCCGGAGTCATAGTCGAAGATGTACTGATGCTGGCTGTGCAGCAGCAACACCATGGACTGGAGGTGGTGGGGGGGGGG
>JAFBJT010109557.1:85246-108734 GCA_016785325.1 Chascanopsetta lugubris
AAAGAACCCCCGCCCCGCGGGGTCCCCCCCCCCCGCCAGCCCCCCCCCCCCCCCACACACACACGCACACACACAAACACACACACTGTCTGGACTGTCCAAGGGAAATAAAATCACAGTTAAGAGGAAGGAAAACAAATTTAGAAGGTCACACAAAACATTTATCAAGCTGTGTGTGTCTGGTGGGTAAATAACAGAGGGACAGCAAAGGGCATGACTCTTAAACCGCCAGATAACCGCAGCAGATCATCACACACAGTCTCCAGATTCACTGCTGAGAGCGGATATTTCTCAGAGGGTCGCCTTCAGAGCGTTTGCTAATATTCTCTCTCTCCAGTATTGCTGTTTTATTTTCAACATAAAAGTGAGTTATTACAGACCACGGCCGTGTGACTGAAATGAAAGTTACCGTGGAGAGGAGTGTCCTTCATGGACACCTTTTGATAAAATGACATCTTTGATGAAGTGGAAAATAATGTATGTATGTAATATTGAAGAGTCAGTGGTGAGGAGTGGGACCCCTTTTCCCATTAAGGGCTTAACCTCACCTTAGTCAGTGCAAGGTGTAGTTACATTGCTTCATCACATTAGTCTGTATTGAAATGGAAAGAAAGATCGATACACAAAGAACACATATCACCAAGGCCCAATGTTGGCTTATGAACATCTGTGAGAGAGGGGGATCTGTGATTAATTCTTGGATAAGTCAATGTAAATATATTAATAGAGATACACTATGTTGAGACTCCATTTGGTGCCTTATCCAGATCTGCATTAAAAGTTATTGTATTCTTCCCGGACCCAAACTGCATCTCTCTATCAAGTTTATCTATACATCTATAATACATGTGTACTAGGGGAGTAACGACACGCAAAAATCCCGGTTCGATACGTACCTCTGTTTTGAGGTCACGGTTCGGTTCATTTTCGGTACAGTGCAGGGCGGGGCAGGCAAAGTGTTGACGCGGGGGGGGGGGGGGGGGGGGGCTCTGACGTGGAGGTGTAGACGTGATGTGTGACTGAACTATTACTTTCTCTGCCCAACAGAGCGCGCTCGTCTGTGTGTGTGTGTGCATTATGTTTGGCTTTTCTTATGAGCGGAGACATCTTGCCCTGTACCGAACCGAATGTCCTGTACCGAGCGGTTCAATACGAATCAAAGTCATCAAAGTCAATATTGTGATTGGCCATAGGCTCTCCTTTTTGCATTCAGTATATTAATGGCAGGATTTCCATGGATCAGGATTTCAAATGGGAGCAACTAATCATGGACTCTACCTTAAAATTTTAAAACATAGATGTAACAGGGATAGTTGTGCTACATCCTGTCCATTGCTTTAACAGAAAACAAGTTGAGCCAAAAGCCATGATCTCTGTCGAGATGAACAAAGGGACACATGGATGCCTGTAGTACTGTACCACACACACACACACACACACACACACACACACACACACACACACACACACACACTCATTCACACACATGCACACACGCACAGGTTTATGTCAAGGGACCAATAAGTTGCTTCCCTGAGGCCTCCTCAAGGCCTCTCTGCAACCTCAGTCTCAGCTTGGCCTATCTCGACTCTAATTGGTATTTAATGCTCTCACTGAACCTTAGAGGTCAAACAGCAGTGTGCGTGTGTCTATGTGTGCGTGCGTGTGCGTGTACGTGTGTGTGTGTGTGTGTGTGCTTGTGTGTGCTTGTGTGTGCTTGTGCTAATGTTTGTGTAAAGGTGCTGAGCCAAGTGTGTCACCGGGGGTATTTCCAAGAAAGGGCAGAGAGGAAACGCTGCAGATTGCACAGGGATGGGGGCGTCCTGCGATGAGGCCTGAACGGATGGTGAATCATGATCGATGTCCAGAGAGGAATTATGGGGGATAATAGACCACCATTTTCCTTTTATACTGGTTGTTATGATAGCGTTTTACCTGGTCTTTATGGCCGGGAACATAAAACAAAGGTCAAGAAAGTTCCCAGGGATGAAAGTACCTCCATCCAATCCACATTTGTCCGCGCTCCCTCTGTAAAGACCATTTCATGGTCGACGGGCCCGTCTCTTGTTGAATTTGGCGTAACCTCAGTGGTTGGCCCATATTCATCTTCCATATTCATGCGAGTCATGTGCGAGCGAGGTGGAGGTCAGAGAGAAGACATCGCTGATGAGGAAACATGGTGGCGAGGATTTTCCACAGTTGGGCCGCACACTCTCTGCTAATGCTGTTATGAAAGAGTGGGCAGTCTGCCCACGGAGCCCTGATGGGGAGGAAGACGGAGGGAGGAAGCCACCCCACGCTCCCTTTGTCTCGTTCCATGCCACTTCCAAAACTCAATTGTCTGCCTTCTGCCAGAGACCACAGTCTGTGGAGACGCTCAGTGCAGCTGTCCACACTCGGCGAGGGGGGAAGGAAGAGGGAAGAAAAGAAGATGACAAATAAAGATGGAGGTGGGCTGGAATACATGAAACAGAGATATTACCCATCATCCCTTATTTTGTGATGTCTCTGGCATATCGCTTAGTGTTTGATCCGTCAGATCAGACAGTCTGTGAATAAGACATGATATGGGAGTTGTGTAATTATCAGACTGCTTGGCTGAAAGACCATAAAGAAATAGTGTAATTCTGAGTCTGGAGTTTTTTTTTTAATGGAAAATGTTCCTGGTTTATCACATTTTTGTTTCCTGTTGGATACCGAGCGTTGGAACGCGTGCCATTACAAATTGCTCCATATATAACAGGAGTACAGTTGTCAATAAGCATCAAGCAGCCGTTGCTGATGTGCCTGCTGTCTCATCAGTAATCAGGCCAATCTGCTTTAGCAGAAAATGGCCGTGCGCGGCGCGGCATTGATGGAAACGTCTCATTTCAACTTCATGGTGCCTTGAGAAGGCAAAGCAAATCAGCAAATGTCGGTGGATTTGACGGCAGACGCGTGGAAATGCTATGACAACTAGTTGGATTCGGTGAAGCCCAGTGCCAGCACTTTGCATTAACTGACGCTAAACGCTAATTGGATGTTACCTGGCTCCACATCACTAGCAGTTCCGAAACAGGATCAGGATCTGGCTCCGACAAACAGGGAGCTCTCTGGTGTTTCTGGCTGATTGCTCGCAGCAAAAGGGAAAACTGAAGCGACGACGATGAGGAGAAGGAGAAGGAGAAGAAAAAAAAATCCCTCTCTCTTCTCTCACACAAGCCCTCGGCCCTGTTGGCACAGAGCTGGCTTTTTGATTTTTCCTAATGTCCCTGAAATTGATTTTCAGCCATGATTGCATTGCCTCTCTGAGGATAATCAAAGATTTCGAATAATTGCAGCAGTATGACCGTTCAACGGGGAATAACAGGAATAGTGGCTACTTCCCCTCGCTGTCATCCTTAGAATCATTTCAGCTGAGCACTTCGGCATGACTTCACAACATACCTCGCTAATGGTTCCCAGTTGTGAGCGCCACGCCGCTGATCCCTCCAAACATACCATAATGTCACCGTCACGAAAAACAAGTGATGTTCAGGTAGCTAATGCGCAGTCACATGTTATTTCTCCTCTGGCCATGAGACGGGGAAAAAGGGAAAAGTTAAACAGCGAGAAATAAATGACCTCTCTCATCCAGTCTGATTCCTGCACAGTTGGAGAGAGAAACCCGAGATCCTCTGGATCCCCGCTACACAAGCTTGACATCACATTAGCGCTCGCTAACATTTCCCCCTGCATAATCTCGTCGTCATTGATTTCAAAACATCCCGGGGAAGTGGGTTCTGTGCCGTTTCTCCCCGGCTGCCTGCTGCGAAAGAGACATCACCCTCCTGGAGCCACCCTTTGGTGCCACTTTGAACGATGGTCCCTCGTTTAACGTGGGAATGTAACCGGTGTTTGGCGAAGGGGAGAAGCTGATTGATTAAAGGGGTCGGGGAAGATTAATAAGCTGCACGGGGCAGTTATGACATACATTGTTTCACACATGCCCTGTAGAGGTGTGCCTCCCAAAATGCATCATTGTGTAAAATATTGACCTAAAGCATATCATTACTCTTTCTCTGCTCTCAGAAGGAGGCTTCTAAACAGTGATAAACTATTCCTGCCTTTCTTGTTTGTTTTTATTTATTTATTTTTGGCATTTCCTTAACACCCCACTCCCTTAAACAAAAACTATGCCGCATGCTTTGTTAGCATGGTCCCAAAACCCTGTCATGTGCTGAGAGAGCAGACCCAGGATCAGTAGAGCAAAGGCAGAGGCCACATGGTCCGGTGCCGGCGTTTAATAAAAGTCTCTCTCTCTCTCTCTCTCTCTCTCTCTCTCTCTCTCTCTCTCTCTCTCCCCCCTCTCTCTCTCTCCCTCTCCCCCTCTCCCTCTCTCTCTCTGCTATATCGAGGAGGAATCTGTCCCTGACTACACAGCCAGACAAATGAGAGACCTCTGGCAGTGAAGCAGGAGACCAGAGGTTAGAGTGGGATGTTACCTTGAGGAATAAACAGCATGACCCGTGTTTAACGTGTTTACCTTTTCATGAGGGCTCATTGACACTATTTTCCCTGAGCTCAGCACTGTTAAGTCCTGGCAGAGTCGTGTCAGAATGGCACTTAGTGCGGATTTGACTTTTTACCAGCTTACAGACAGTCTAAACCAGGGCTGTCAAACATATGGCCCATTGGATGACTTTTGTAATTTTTCAATCAAAATAAAAGTAGTTGGAAACAAACATTTCATGCCAGAGGTTGTTCATAATGTCTTGTAAAAACATTGAATTTGGACATTTACAATGTAGAATGGACTTAAGAATGTGCTTATCCTTTTTTGAACTAAAACAAAGGGAAACATTTGGAGTTGTCATTTCTAGGATGTTACGCTGTGAGTTTACTGGTCCGGCCCACTTGAGATGGAATTGGGGCGTACGTGGCCCCTGAGCTAAAATGAGTTTTGACACCCCTGGTCAGGACTAGCTGCTGACCCAGTGACCAGTGAATATTACGCCAAAATAGGTAGAGTGCACAGCTAAAGCTTTTAAGGTAATTTCATCCTATCCCTCTCTCTTGTCATTGACATATATAATATACACACTGTCCATGGAGTCGACAGTGTAAATCATCATGCTCCATGATAATAATAGAATAACATAGTGTGTGCAAAGTTTGCCAGAGAACATCTTGACATCCGTCTACTTTGCATGGAAAATATTTACTGGGCTCATGAAACAACGGTTGGATTGTTTGGGGAGGAACAGCCTGTGCTTCATACGTAGTAAAAAGAGAGCTGCATACCAACATGAACGGTTTAATGAGTCCATCCTTTCAGTCCAAGTGGACGCTCATGCCAGATGTAGTGTAATTCCCTGTGGCCTGTCCTCTGTGTATTGTGTTCAGAGGACAGGGATGGGTGTGAGGACACCATGGCCTTGACCTTTGACCTCCAAAACAAAATCAGTCCTCTCTGGTTTCCGAGAGAGTGTTCGTATCGGGTCTGGGGGAAATTCCCTGAAGATGCTGTTGATATGAATGAGAGTGACAAATGGACGGAAAACCCAAAAACACAACATTGCTCATCATGGCTGTTGCCAGGCAGAGTAGGAGACACTTTCTAAATAATGAGCTCGAACTGTATTAAGTTGATCCAAAGAAAATTAGACTTGACTTCTCCCATTTCATAAGTTTAGTAATCAAACTACACATATATTTATGAGGAAATGATGATGGAATATTACACAAATGACCATTATGATCAAACATACTGACTTCACTGTGGCAACATAATACATACAGGTTCTTTTATTTATTCATAACAATTGGATTCAGTTTTCAGGTTTCAATCCTCACCAGCACTTTTTGGATGCAGTTATAAAAATGAGAAAATTTGCACGAAAAAAAAAAAAATCTTCCTCAAAATGTTGTACCTGCCAATGTCCTTTCTGTTTGAGGAATGAGGTTTATTCCAATTAGTCAAATAGCAATGTTTGATGTTATCTAAAATTAGCTTTCATGTGAGATTGTCTACCCTTGTTGTTGCATTAACTAGCTGGAGGCGCAGCTTTGTTCTCATTTCTATTTAATTTGCTGCCAACCTGTTTTATTTATGTCTGTGTTTGCAGAAAATGCCTTTTGACCTTGATGATTACAAAAAAAAGTTAAGTGAATTGAACAGGCACCGATACCAAGTATTCAATAGAGGTTATTCATCTTTCTACCTTGGTACGGTTTCAGTTTTGCCACGGTCAGACTTGAGCTCCTCTTTGCTATTTTCATTATCTAAAGAGGGCAGAGGAGAGCCTTTCATCCAGCGACCTTATAAACTTCCATTTCCAATGCAGTCTGCCAGCACATAGACATATCCTACACACCACGCCATTTGGGATGGCACATGTCACACTGAGGACAAACAAGATAAACATTGACGCTGTATTTGAATATCTAATAAATCAATTATTATTAATCTATTATTTATTATTCTATTTATTTCTATTTTTTAAGTAAAGCAAATAATGACATCACCTCATCATTTGGAGGCACAGCATCCTGGGACCTCATGGATACTTTAGGCATACTTTTGAAGTCTGGTATATGGAATCAATTTGTTTTTAAGGAAAATAATAACAGAACATATTTTGCTTTTAAATTTAACAATTTGATGGTTCCAGGATTAATTTCTATACATGCAATAAATAATCAGTCTCGTAAATGTCCCCAAAAACTTAACATATTGGGAACTGCTGCTGGGATGGATATGCATAGTGCCCAAATAGAGACTTATTGAAACATATGAACCTAAAGAAAAGATATGAAGTAGAGATCCAGTATCTAAGATTTAGAGTTGATGATTCAATTTCCACTGGCTTACTTTAAAATCATTATGTTTTTGTGTGACATATTTACATTGAGCAAATCCTCCCGATGGAGGCTGCCATGTTGCACCACTGTGTTTTTTCAATAGCCCAGCATGGACAAACTAAATGTCTTTTGTGATTTAATGATAATTAAAGAATTAAAGGCTAGATGTGGGGGTGAGAGGCATTTAGCAGCTACATGTGACTTCTCCACCTCAGCTCTCAGCAGAGATAGACCTTGTTCAACAGCTCATTGCCCTCTTTTCTCTCTGCCTCCATCCACTCACACACACACACACACACACACACACACACACACACACACACACACACACACACACACACACACACACACACACACACACACACACACACACGCAGTATAACCATATCACTTCTGACACCTGTAAAATATGGAACTAATGATGTCTACAGTGGATGAATGGCTGAATGAACCTGCCATAGGGCTGTATAACACCATGTTCACCTTGGGGTCACTCATTCGATTCAGGGGCTGCTGGGTAGTGATCAGAAATCATTTCCGTCTAATGGCGGAGAAGAGGAGGCGAAAGCTGGCAAACAGGCATGTCAGTGGTCCCTGGGCTCCTGGTCCCCCTCATAATACAGAGTAAACCATTAGAGCCACCACTGCCTTCCACTCCTGCTACTGCTATACTGCACACATTTAGAGGTAGTTGTTGTTTTTTGTGTATGAGTAAGTGTTCCCATAATAAAAGTGAGTTTATCTGTTTGCTTTTTATCTGGCTGACAGATCATTCAATCATGTGGTTATGGTTGCACTGCACCTTTTGTACCGTTAGCAGCCGTTTCTGGTGGCTGGAGGAGAGTGTTTTATTGCTCCGGCCACTGAGCAGAGATGTCAACACTTTAAGATTACTACTCTCGGCAGTGGACTCACAGATACCTGGAGAAAATGCCTTGCTGTCATATCTTATTTTCAACAAGATGTAGGTTTATACTTGCAATCACCAAGTTTCTCACACAGTTTGTTCACTCTCACAGCGCTGTTTCATGTCCCAATAGCATCTAAACACATTCTGTTTACACCTAGTAGTCTCATTCTAACTGTCTGATAATCCTTATTCTTTACCATAGTTGGTACAAAATATACTATCTTAAGTATTGGATTTTGTTTTGTTGAATTTTAAACCAATCTTCTTTCATATTTACTGTGTTGAAAGTATAGCGTGTAGGATTTGTTGACATCTAGTGGTGAAGTTGAGGAACAGAGGAACACCCCTCCAAGCATGTAGTGGCAACCTCCGTGGCTGATGGATGAGTCCTGTACAAAAGTTGAATAGCTTGCAGTTCACAGGTTGGCTACTTGAAGCTGGCTCCAAAAGTGAGTGAATCCCCATTGGCTACCATGTTAAAATGGCCAACTTAAGCACTCTACAGAAACCTATGGGTCATGGACGCTACGTCCATCTTAATATACAATCTATGAGAAAGACCTATGGTAGCCTTCAACTATTAGCAACAGTAGAAATGAAAATTCATATTTTCAGTTGATCGTAAACTCAGTGTTACTTTTGTATAAATATATATTTCATCAATAGAAATGAAAATACCTTTACTTTCAACTTACACACTAGACCTGTAAATGTGTGGACAGGACAAAAGAGAGATAAAGGGATTTGAAAAAAGAAGAATATTTGGACTCTCTGCTCTTTCGCTGCTTCCATCCCGACCTCCCGGGGCCCACTGTGGGGCCTGGCCATGTGAGGCAGTGGGTTGCAGGGAGCATGGCACAGTGTGGCGGCCGAGACTCAGCAAATGCCAGCGCAGACCGTCCGTGGCTTGTTCCTCTTCCAGCACATTCTTACATAATTATCTGTGATAAACTCCTCTGCTGTCCAGCCTCAAATCCACCGTCAGAAGAACAACACCGAGAAAGCTGCACGCACATAAGGCCATGGAGATTCACACAAACAAGCGCGCACACACACACACACACACACATGCACACCTACTCACACAAACAAAAGTTTAGACTGTGGGGACAAGTGGGTTTTTGTCTTCTGCAGCCAGAGGATGGAGGGTATTATCCTGGCTTGCACACTGACACTCAGCAGAGTTCAGCAGACTTCAGTGGTTCCTGTCGTGCCCAGCACTTTCCCCTCTTAACACTAAGTTCCTTAAAGTCCCCATGACAAAGAACCTGCTGATACTCTATTGTGTCAGAATTGGCTCTACACGAAGTCCTGCCTCCACTTCCTGGCTGTGAACAACTTTTGACTCTTCGGAGCTCAACAAAGACGGGAGTGAGCGTTGTTTTGCTCAAAACACTGTGACCTCCTCTAGAATCCTTCACCTCATACCTTCGCAGACACCGTTCGTACCGTCGTAATTAGCCCTCCATGCGTGCACATTATTTAGATAATCATATTTTGTACCATATTTTGGTACAAATTGGGGCAGAAAAATGAAGAACAATGGCCTGGTTTTGAGTTCAAAGAAATAATAACCATATTATTCTCTTGCCATGTTTTTTTTACAAGGGTTCTTGGATCTTCGTTTTGCTGTGTATTATCTAGTGTGATGCCAGCAGAACAGGGGCAGGGGATGACAATGGAGTTGTGTACTGCGGAAGACTGAAGGCTGTGCCAGCAGGATAAGAGAGTGAAAAACAGAGGATGGGGGGGTGCTGGGGGGGGGCATTCATTAGCATAACTAGCGGGATGCCCAGAACCTTTCTGGAGTGGCATGTTTACGGCACCATGCTTGGCAAGAGCACACTCGTTTTATGGGGTTTATTAAGGAGACAAGGGGAGGCACTAGCAGGATTTGGGATATTGTCTGTGTATGTGTTTACGTGTGCTCTTATGAGTGTGTGTGCAAATTGCTTCTTATGTCTATTGGTGTGCATGTGTGGGGTCTGAGGGGAGGTGCGGGTTTGGTTTCAGCGGCCGTGCGGCGGCATCCAGCCTAACTACTTTTACATGTTTGTATTTTGGCTTAAGTGCCCTTTAAAAGCAATGAAATAGAAAGTGCATTCATAAACCAATCCTCCAGAATAATCCCATTTCAGAGGAGCGGAGAATGGGGCTCTTTGTTGTGCTCCGGCTGCTTTCATCTCTCTGAGGTCATTTTCACAGAGCAAACAGGGAGACTCATTATCAACCTGCACCTGAGAGGTCAGAACCTGAACCCACCCACCCCCGTCCTGCCTCACCCCCCCCCCTCCCCCCCCCCCCCCTCCACACACACACACACTCCCCGTCTTCCACCCCCCCACCCCCCCACCCCTGCCGTGCCTCCGCTCACAGCTACCCCTGGTCGGCATTCGGGTTTATTAGCGCAGAACATCTTTTCCAGTGACTGAGCTTGCCCTTATTGTCTGCAGCGGTCAGGGTCAAGTCAAGGGCGCTCAGCCTAGATTGGAATCATTTGTCACATGGTCTCAGACTGGAGCTGATTTCAGCAGAGGCCGGGGTGAGGACCGCAGCGGTTCCAGCGCCACCTCTGACACAGGGAGCAGGAGAGAACAGCTACTGGACTACGCAGATGGCCTCGGCATATTACACAGCACCTGCTTGCCAACACAAAAAAAGCACCCCCATCCTTTATCCTGTTTCTTTTCTGCTTGCAAATCTAAGGGCAGTGGCAGGGGGAGAGTGGGTTCAGAGCCTAAATGGAACATGCTCTGTGGATTGTCAGGACATGTGCCTCCCCAAGTCTTTTACAATGTCTGGGACCTTTGTCTCCCTCTGACAGTCTGAAATTGCCTCATGTGCGATTGTGATAATGACTGCACCTTTTATGTGTGGAGGGGGGAAAAAAAATACTCAGCAGACGACTTATTCTTAAAATGATGTAAACCTCGCAAAGTGATGCAATTTGGTCTGGGGGCACAGGGAAGTTCTTTTTATTTTTTTTTATCTCCTTCCACCTTCATGGTCAGCAGGAGCTTGCATGAACAATGGGTCGTGCTGAGGTAGCATGTGGAAAATGACTTTAATACACCATATAGAATGGCTTATTGCTTTGGTCAATAGGACCGACAGTGAAGATGGTGTATCCTGCCGCTTGGGAAGGTTACACCTGTCACAGGGCCACAGTGACTGATGCCCAGACCCTGCTTATGAGGTCCGTAATAGGTGTGCATGAGGGCGGGGGGACTGACTGACAAGCAAAGTTATAAAGGTTACATATGACACACATCTCGCCATTAAACTGTAGATTAGTCCATATTTTTTCTTATTTTTACATCTAAGGCTATTTCATACCTGGCACAATGGGATGTCAAGGTGGCACTAAAAGTCTTCTGCCATGAAAAAGTGTGAAATAACAAATGTTAACGGAGCACTGAATCAAATAAACAATATGTTTTCTGCAAGCCCGGGGATGAAAATGAGTGGAAACAGTGGAGAAAAGAAAAAAAAGAAAAAAAACAAGGGGAAATGAAAGATTGAGCGTCAGAGCATTTTAACTTGTTTTCCCTCGGAGAGGGCAAGTGTGGAGGTGAAGGTCACAGAGAGACTAAGCACACAGCTCATAAACAGCACAGCTGGAGGAATCATTGAAATATAGCCCTTTGTTTTCTTGGGGCTGTAATTGGCCCCGGAGCCTTTTTCCCCTTCCCGCTCTCTCTCTCTCTCTCTCTCTCTCTCTCTCTCTCTCTCTCTCTCTCTCTCTCTCTCTCTCTCTCTCTCTCTCTCTCTCTCTCTCTCTTTCTCTCTCACTGCACGTGTTTCACACCGGCATGTCGCAGTTTAGAGACACAGATTGTAAAGGCTAATGACTTAGGGGTCAAAGGGCACACCTGTGGTCAGAGAAACAATACACAATACAATAAATACAGAAAAACATAAACAAACATATGGGGAAATAAGTCATGGCCGTACAGCGTGTACCCCCATGCAGCTTTATTGGGCGGCTGCAACTATGATTAATCCAGTAATACTATTGTTATATTCTCTGTATTAGAGGTGGAGCAGTATTATGTGGCGTTATTTGTCCAAATTGAAATTGATTGAAGGTCAGCAGCAGGTTGTGTTGCACACGAGAGGCAAAGAAAACACTCATTCCGGCTCAGTCAAAGGTCAGCGGTGTTTCATTTAAAATCCCCCCACTTCCAACATGACATGGTCATCATAGTTCACCGCGCTATGTAAAGTAGCCGGGTGTTATTCTCCGTGACCTTTTCAGAAATCTTTAAACATGTGGTCGCGCAAGCCGAGGGGTCAGCTCATCTCTTCATTTATTTCAAATTCACGCCGCATAACCTGAAGTGGTCCAAAACCACCCGCTGATGTCAGGCTCACCTGCGTGGCCCTGTGCTTTCCTCTGTGCATTCGTTCCTGTGTTGTCATTGTGGTGTTGATAAGAGCTTTCAAATCACCGGTTATTATGACAAAGTATGAAATACAAAGTCCACTGTTGATAACACTGACTACTCTACATTCAAAGCCATAAGACGATTTTTGACATTCATTTAGGTCTGTCAATATTGACACAGTGCACCGGGGCCCTGCAGGGGAGTGTAAGATCAAGTTTTGATGCCTGTGTGTGTGTGCGTGTGCATGCATTTCTGTGTGTGTGTGTGTGTGTGTGTGTGTGTGTGTGTGTGTGTGTGTGTGTGTGTGTGTGTGTGTGTGTGTGTGTGTGTGTGTGTAATCAAATGTACGCACTCACAGCAGGTTTATTTTCATTAAGTTGACAGTGGTGAAAACACCTCTTGAGGGATTAGCTGTGGAAGACAGCTGTCGCTCCTCCTGACTGCAGGCCTGAGATCTCTGAGCAGAGCGAGGAGGAAAACAGTATCAGATCCAGCCTGAGATAGCGGGGCTTTGCCGTATAATTACCATGTTAACCCAGATGATTCTCTCTGATCTCTGCAAACATCAGGGCGCGGGCCCCGCCAGGCCGGCTTCAGCACGGATCTGTCACAGTGCACTGTGGGACACTGAATGTATGTTAGCTTGCAAGCAATAGGACTTTGGGTGTGATCTGCATCTGCTTTATTTTAAACCCCCTTGTGTGTTTGACTGCACGCAGTTTGTACATGCACTTACTTTCTCAAATCCCCGAAATGTAAATTCTAATAAAATATGCAAATGCTCAAAAGACAGGCTTATATGAATTGTAAAAACCTCACTTCATTGCTCGGTTTTAAATGTACTGTACTGTTTACTCGCATGCTCTTAGAGTGTATTTGAGGTCTCCTGTAAATGACAAATATCAAAGCGTAATATTTTTTTTTTTGTAGAAACCTCTCCTGTTTCTCCAGATTAAAAAAAAATCTGTTATTCTACACCTAAACCTCGTTTTAATCTAAACCACCCAAAATAGGGATACGTGAGATCTGAGACCCTTTCCTTCATTGGAGTGTTATCCCCCTGAATGTGAGTGGAGATTCTGTCTTTGGTTGCTTGCTTCCTAAGCCTTATTGATCTGTGGGCGTTTTTTTTCTCTCCCCCATTCTCCAAAGTCACTAAGCTTGCATCAATTCATCTTAATCTGTTTGCTCCTTAAACCCGGAACAAGGCATGTCTTGTTCCTGGTTGTAGGAGTCTCTCGGCTGGTTTCCCTCACATCCTTCCTCGTTGGGTTTCTCCTGGGTGGCAACAAGAGGCTTTTCATATTGAATCAAGTGTTATTGAGTTCCCCCCGCACACCTCTTATATTCCCCCCCTCTTCTGCCTTCTCTCCATTTCTTTTTTTCCCCCTCTCCTCCATCCACTTTTAACAAAGCATTCCTTTAATGACTGGAGGATTACGGGCCAACCTTTTGCAGCCAGTCTGTGGACTAGCCTGTAATCTGACCTCATTACATCCCTTGCGACAAGCTCCCGGGTCACCCCAGAGTGACTACACCTTATCCCTCTGTGAAGCCAAGCTGCAACACAACACCCTCCCTACCCCGAGATGACACTCAGTCAACCAAGTCAGGCACTCGGGGCACAGCTTCCCTCGCCTCTATACCTGTCCACCAAAGCATAGGATCCCTTGATCCTGTTCCCTTCCCTGAACTTGTCCTCGGTTACACCGCAGCCAAGATGAATGGCCGTTTGTGGGGGCGGATGAAAACACAATTGTGCGGGTCCAGGCATGGCAGTGTTACTGATAAATGTGGAGGGAACAGTTCTTTTCTTTTTTTCTTTTCACAGGCTCCTAATTTTCTGACAGAGGGAGGTTAGAGCAGCAGGCCTATGGAGCCAAACCACACACACAGACACCACACTGTACTGTGTTGATTGTTGTTATACTGTAAGACAAGCTCAAGTGGTGAGTGTGGTAATTACTGCCAAAATAACGCGGTCAGTGCTCAGTTGAACTGGTTCTATTGTGACATTTTTCACTCACTGAAGTACAACGGTATAGTGTGCATCTTCT
Organism: Chascanopsetta lugubris; assembly: GCA_016785325.1. Taxonomy (NCBI): domain Eukaryota; kingdom Metazoa; phylum Chordata; class Actinopteri; order Pleuronectiformes; family Bothidae; genus Chascanopsetta; species Chascanopsetta lugubris. The sequence continues at coordinate 99,424 of JAFBJT010109557.1, forward strand.
TCAGTTATTGATATAAACACCACACTCACATCTGGTTCGTGCACTTGAACATTGAATGTATATAACTGTGAGAAAATTTAGATGTAGAGAAAGCATCTTCTCGGCAGATAAACACACACACTCAAACTCATGCCGAAGTGCTTCATAGAGATGATTTGAGATGGTCTGTTTTGAGGAAAATCCTACATAATACACCTTTAAATGCATTAATGAAACCATATTTCTACATGAAAATTATCCCACAGAACAACCACATTGAAATTATTTCAATTTGGTGCACTGGCTTTAAACAGGAAGCTGGTGTGTGGTTGTTTTGATAGCTGGGGGGCGAGCATGTCTATCCCCATATTCTTTTACCCCTTCTGTAATTTTCTGCTCAATTTCTCTCTCTCTCTCTCTCTCTGTCTGTCTCTCTCTCTCTCTCCCCCCTCTCTCTCCTCTCAGTCCTCTGTGACTCCATTGCTCCTACAGGCCACCTATTTTTTTTTTCTCTTTGCCCTTTTCTCCTTTTTCTCCCCATCTCCATCCCCCCTCTCCTCCCCCTGCATGTGTCCCTCCATCCCAGCAGTGTTTGAGGGGCAGGTGTTGACAGGGAGCTGGCATGTTGTCAGGCCTACTATGCAGGATTGTGTGGTTGCGCTGTGCTCGAGAGGACAAGGGAGGCCATGGCAGGTCCATTACATCACCCCCATCAAGACTGATTGGGCTCAGGACGGGGATCCGTTCATACTCATGAGCTGTTGGCCCGGCCCGGCCCATATGCCTTTAATACAGGAACAGATGTGGAGCACAGACCCTCAGCTCTCTCTCCCCCCATATTCCCTTTCTCTGCCCTCAGCACCGACTCAAGCCAGCCAGGTTGTCCGTGGGTCGTGCTCGGCTGGCGGCTAGTTTGGGTTTAATGGGAATGAATTGGCAAACTGGGGTGGTTTGGGTGGACATGATTTTTATTTCAGATGGCTTCCCTGCAGAATGCTCTTTGTTTTGCACTGCTCGGAGAAAGTGGGGGGAGGGAAGCAAAAGTCAAAGAGGTGATGACAGAAAAATGAATTGCTGGCAGATGATACCAAACTCATTCATCATCAAACCGTTTGGGACATGGTTTCTTTTACAAACACGCCAAATGGACCGTAACGGCTTTAGAGAAACGTGTCGGTCGATATCTCATCACTTATCAGCTGTTTATTATATATTTTTACCGACAGTCTTAACGTTTGCCAGAGTCGGACGACTTGTCCGAAAGGATTCCTCCAATCAAAACACAGCATTGAGGATACAAGACACAAATGAGTGCTCTCAGACTATTAGCTGGGGGCACATTCGTATACTAGGAGTGTGGAGGGGGAGCAGGTGGGAGAGGCTCTGCCGTGGCTATGTACTAATTTGTTGGACTTGAACCAACGGTGACCAGGGGAGGCAGACTGTGTCATGCCACAGTCAAGTGGGTTCTTCTTTGTGGCCATGACGTGGTGTGAACTGGTCGGTCTCATTCAAACGAGAACACAAACTGGTGGTCAGGGAGGTTCGTGCACATGGGCAGAGGGAAGGGCTGAGGGAATTGACCGAGGGAAAGGAAAAAGAGGACAGAGTGATATTGTGGGGAATGGGGAACGGACAGGAAGCAGTAGGGGTTGACTCATCTCCTCAATAGCATCCCTCTCCTGTCAGCTGTGCCAGAGCCGCTCAGACGCAGCCAATCAGGTCCTGAGGTCTCTGGCAGCTCCGTCTTGGAGGGGGGATTACCGACCCCTCCTATTGGGCAGGACAAGGCCTCCCTGGTCTGAATTCATCAGTGACATGGCCTACGAGATGTAGGAAGCAGGTTAATAGACACTCATCAGACATCTGCCGCCGGGTTACCGTCCAATAATCTTCTCCCTGGATCCACTGCCAACAGTCGCTGACTACATTTTTCCCCCCGAAACCCTTCAACTGCCCCCCCCCCCTCTCTCTCTTTTCTCCCATTCTCGTCCTCCCCTCCTCTCTGTTCATCCCAGCCTCTCTAACACACAGTTCGAGGCCTTTGGTTCTGTCATTGGGGTTGAAGGTGCAGATGCTCGCACAGACTTTCCACCTTTACCTCTCCCCCGCCTGCACCACCGTCTCCCATCGTGCTCCTCTGATGGCGGCAGACTTTTTCAATTTGGAGGGCGACTTCTGATGGAGTCTGGTGACAGATTTGGGAGATCAGCGGTGGCTCACTGTGGCTGTGCGATGAAAAGTCCACTCTCGTACAAGAGCCAACTGTAATCCTTACTTCTAAGGAACATGGCCTACATCCTTCTGGCTCCAGACCACTTCCTGCTCACGCCGCCAATGACGAATGACTATCTCTGCCAGTGTCTTTCTTCGTCCTTTTCCTTTCTGAGATGTCTTGACGCTCTCGTGGTATCTCTGGAGATCCAGCTCTTATGCACACATATGGACTTATAGACAGGTGTTAGTGATTGTGCTGTTGTTGATGGCAATAGCGTGTTTATGGTGAGAATGCTGAACTGGATGTTTTCATGAGGATCTTATGATGATGTTGACGACACTTTGATGTTAGAGCTTAGGTTGACTTTTTTTTGTAGGACTAGTATTACAAAACAGTTAAATACTGATATTTTTACAAATGCATAATCACCTCAATGTATGACTTACTTTTACATCATCCTAAAATGAGCCCATTAATCAGGAGCGGGTCTCCCTACGGGTGTCGCCATGTGTTTACAATAGCCCAGAGTGGACGTACTTAACATTTATTTAATGTACTTAAACTTTTGAATTTTAATGACAACTTAGAGCCACCATAGGTTCTCCTGCATGCTCAAAGGGGAAGGGTGAGGTGATGGATGCAACATGCAACTTCACCAATAGATGCCAGCAAATGTTACACTCTGCACCTTTAAAATAAAGAAATAAAAGTTGCTCTTCCTCAACGTAGGACTTTGTAATTTGGATAAAAGCATCTGATAAGTGCATTGTAGAGAATTGTCTCTTACTGTCTCCTTTAGATGTTAACAGATTGCCTTGGCAAAGAACATTGGTGCTATAATTATTATCTGGAATTAGCAGCTTTTTTAGGAAACATGCTTTAAAATAGCAGGTCGCAGCAACAGATTTAGACTTTTTTTTTTTTTTTTACTCATCACCACACTGTATCAGTATGATACTATGTCATCATCAACCCCTCCACCACAGACCTTAAATGTCCCCTTTAGCTGTTATTACCAAAAATAACTAGGGTCCTCTATTGATAATTTTCAGTATCAAGTGTTAGTATTATACTCCTGGGTATATAATGGCTCTCCTAATGATCGCTCCAGTGAAAGTCATGTGGCTCCTCTCTTATTGACTGTTTTCTCAACCAGGTTGAGAGGGCAAGTAGAGAGTGAAGCTCCCCCTCTACCCAGTTATTTATGACTTTTCTTCCCCAAAGTTATTTTTCTTTCTGTGATTGCCGAGTGGTGTGTTAAATCCGACGCGTCGGGAGATTACTCAGCTGGCCGTCAAGTGCACATGGTCAATTTGCCATGATGAGAGCGACTGGATCACACATCCCCTGGAATCTCCGCCTGGAATCTCTGGGGGGCAACTCCTTACACACATAACACACACATAAACGCACACACACACTTTCATGGGGGACGCCAATGTGGTAGTCATTTCGGCCGCCAAAATCAAATGGAGGTTGAATGGTTTCCACATTTCTTAAGATAACATTATGAGAGGGAGAGAGATCGGAGGGCCGGGGCAATCAAACATGTTCTGTTTGGTGAGGTTTCTATGGAAGGAGAAATAATGGGGTCACGGGATGAAAGGTGAGACATGTGTAAGAGCAGTTTCTGGGTTCAGCCGTGGGACAGTGCCACTTGTTTTTTACTTTTCCTCACATGCACAGTTCAGCGCTGTCAAAAGGCAGCCTGTTGCAGATGCCCTGTGGCCACTCCTCGCAGCAATTAGTGCAATTGGACCTAATAACTTTGGGAATTACTAGAAAAACAGGAGGGGAGGGGTCAGTTACAAAAGCTGCAGGACACGGAGCACATGTTGGAGCAGTTAGCGACTCAAACCCTCTCTCTGATTGAATGATGTCAATGGTGTAATACATAAATATGAGGGGATTGAGGTCCGCTATCTCTTTGCATCAGCCGTTATTTTGCCTCTGAGGCCTCCTGATGCGTGAGAGGGGCGGGGCTACCGGCTAAAGAGTTATTCATAACTTGCCGATTCTTTTGTGTGAGGGATCTGTATCGGACATGGCCGAGTTGAATGCGCGCTGGTACCCGCCGAGGGGGTCTCAGAGGGAATTTGGGACTTGTAGAATGGGCAAAGGGGCGTGTCCCCCGTTCACACTTGAGCTCTGCCCAGCCATGCTGAACCCCCTGGCCTTCATTTCTTCCCCAGTTCCATCATCTCGTCTTTTTCCCAGCTACAGAGTAATGAAGTGGGGACCATTACGGTCAGTGCGGCTTATGCCGGGCTAATGGAGTTCAGAGAGAGGACCAGCCCACTTCTTCCCATTAATAGAGGCTTGAGCAGTTAAGACACAATTAAGAACTAGGAGGGCTGAACCTCCAGAGCTGTCCTTTTGAAATTTAAATATGCTCTTCATTTTTGTGGCTGACACATCACTTAATCAGACCTTTTATGCTCCGAGGAAATTACACGGAGATAAATGAGACTCAAAATGGTCGCTAATGTGAGTTACATAATCCACAAATGAAAAATAAGATTTACAACAATTTGTGTGTGTGTGTAGTTGTACTCAGAAATCTATCCCTGAATGAATAGAGTGTACTAACAGATTTTTACCATCCACTTTTCAGTTCCTGACATTTGAATGACAAATGCAAACAAATGTTTGACTTTATTTGAAATGTATTTACATATTGTCTAATATGACTATTTAGGTTTAACTCCCCGATCCCTTCCTGGGCCGCTGTACTCTGGCCAGCTAAGGGGTCAGTAGGGGTCAATAATTATATAAGAATAAATATAATTATATTACCTTTATTTTCTCATTATATTTTTTTCGAGTATTTAGTTGTTTTGAATTTTAATGTTGTATTGGTAGATCTTGGGTCCTCGAGTTCCTTTGACCATAATTAGGTGTGTGTTCCCATGCTTGAGTGAGGTCTGGTGATATCGATATAGATTGTTATGACTATTATTATTATCAATTGCGACCATTGCGCGTCTAATGCCCCGCCATAGTAAAAGAACATTGTCTGCTGTGGGTCACACACTCCGGACACTATGTATGTGTTTTTTTTAATGCCGTATAAAGTCCAATTGTTTGCAGAAGTTCCCAAATGATTGTTGCTGGACCGGACTCTGGCTTGCCCAGATGAATGCAAACGCTTGCTAACAAACAACTTTGCTGTAATCTTGGTCACAGTCTGCCTGAGCCCGTGATGAGGGACTGTTTGTCACCATGGATCTCCCTCTGATCCTCGGTTCGAAGTGGAAATTCCTGCCGTCAGCAGTCAGCACTTCTCTGCACAGTAGCTTGCTGCCGCACAAATCCATGAGCCAAGAGATTTTGAGTTCCAGTGCCGCCATATTTTAGGCTTCTGTTACATTCCATGTTCAGACTGGCCTCTGGCTGGGCCACAGTGATTTGCTACACTCTGAACTCCTGGTGCCAAGAAGCGTCTTCCTCTGACTCCTGACATCAGCCATCTTTAAACACTTTTCACTGCCTTGCATTCTCTCCAATTTCCCTCCTTCCTGTCTCTGTCATATTTCTCACATTCTCTCTTTCGCTCCCCCTCTCTCTCTTTCATTTGCTTTCCCCCCCTTTGTGTTCCTCCTCAGCGATCTGGCTTACAGCTGAAGCTGATTCAGGCATGGAAGGGATCGGATGATTTCAGATGGAAAAACTGCATTCTTTTTGCATATTGCTTTGAACCCTACTATTATCCAGTTGCCAGTTTTACAGTAATACCCTTAAGCGGAAAGATGGTGATGGAGAAACCTTTGCACTGCTTTGACTTGTCCAACAGCATTTAATAATAAAAAGTACCTCTGTAGATATGAAAGAAAATTTTTGATTTTCTCTCCAATATTGAAAATGAATTAAAAAACAAACTGATTAAATGTGTATATATACTGAAACCATAGACCAGGTTCTCCTATATGAATGGATGAATGAATCAAAACATCAATATTAATTAATATTTTATATACCAGGAGTGTCAAACATGCAGCCCCCGGACCAAAACCCGCCTGCCAAAGTTTTACCCGTAAGATGACTTTGCAAATTGTAAAAATTACTGATAAGAAAATAGCTGCAATTTTTCAATGAAAGTAACCATTTAACTATTATTTAAATTACGTATTTAAATTTGTCCACTGGGCGTCACATACAACTCTGTTGTCCCACACGAGATCAAATTGAGGCGTGGCCCCTGAAATTACATGAGATTGACACCAATGTTTTATTCCAGTAGATCCATCCCTGCCTGGTGTGACCATCATTTTAAAAGCCCCTTCCTTACAGTCTTGCTGTGTTTCTGTGTCAAGTAACAGTTGAAGTAAACGCCAACAACTGTTCTATTATGATCACACGTGTCGTACACGACGAGGGCACTTCATATCTTATTTGTCCCTGTGTCGGACAAGGACGAGGTGAATGCAGGGTGTGTCCCTCTGGGGGTCCCTGAGAGGTTTCAGGGTGATCCAGAATGGACTATGGGCGTTTCTCCCCGTTCACACTTGATCTCTGCCCAGCCATGCTGAACCCCGCGGCCCTCTATCTCCTCTCAGGGCCATCATCCCCGCTCCCCTCTCCGTGCAGCGGAGTAATGGAGTGGGGAACGTGAGGGTCACAATGGCTAATACAGGGCTAATGGGGATCAAATAGACGCCCGGCCCACCTCTACCTTTTAAGCACGCAAGCAAATTGAAGACTTTTAAAGGACAATAGACAGGAAGTGTTCAAGCTCAATTGGGTTTAACTGCTGTTGAGGCAGCTCCGGAAATACCAGGACACAATGCTGCTTGTGAAACAAGTATTTGTATTTATTTCAACATTTTTGATTTGATTATTGAAAGTTATTCCTTTAAAGGTCCAATAGGTAAGATTGCATTTATTGGTGTGTATATAACAGAAAATATGCATTTTATAATCATTTTAATTCATGTATATTCACTTCAATGGCACTGTGTGCAGGATTTGGTGACATTTGTTGTTTAAGTTGTATATTGCCAACCTATGTTGGCCTTTCACTTCATTAAAACGATAAAGTGTTTAGCTTGTCCATTCTGGGCGACTCTAAAAACATGGAGGTGCAGCATACCAGCCTCTGTAGAGAGGACCAGTTCCCAATGTAAATGTTCTGGGTTCATTTTGTGCTAATGAAAACAGCAAACTGGACATTGAAGTGATTATACACTCATAAAAATGTCAGTACGCATATTCTGTCCTTAACTTCTGCCAAAATAAATAGAAAGAATTCCACCGAAATCCCACACACCGGACCTTTAAAATCATTTTAATTATCCCACTTACTGTATATTTACATGAGGATGGCAGGGGCTCCTGTGTGAGGGGGCCGCCATGTTACCGTACATGGACGTGTTTTTGCTGTAGCCCAGAATGGACAAAATAAACGCACTTTCTGATTTCATGTTAACGCAGTGCTACCGTTGGTTCTCCAGCACTCTGGAAGGGGAGGGTACAACACGCAGCGTCACCACTCGATGTCACTGGATCTTACACACTCTCTTTAAGCGAGGAGTCATTTCAGTAATGTCATTATTACTCCTACTATGGGTTGACACCCCCCCCCCCCCCCCCCCCCCCCCCCCCCCCCTTGCACCCCCCAACCCCTCCATCCCCCACCCCACCCCACCCCGCCCTAACCTCCTCCTGCCTGTCTCTATCTCTTCCTGGTCAGTAACTATACGAGGAAGGCCATTATTCCAGATAGAGGTGTTAGCTCTGCCAGGCCGACCTGTATTGATCGGCCGTGAGAGGACGCTGAGCGGGGGAGAAGGACTATTTGCTTTAAAGTTCAATGGCTCTCCACTGCTGTTAGTGTTGCAGCCACAGGAGCAATCGATATCTGGACAGGGACCCGTGTCACGAGACAGGCTCCCCATTTAGAAACATCATAATACTTTGCGGGTGCTGTTACCCCCACGGCCAGAGCTGGTGTTTATGCTTCTTTTTTTTTTTCTTCTTCTCCTACTCACCCCCACCCCACCTTTGCATGTTGGTTGTCATTCCCCTCCAGCCCCCCCCCCCCCCCCCCCCCCCCCCCCCCCCCCCCCCCCCCCCCACCCCCACCCATCCCCTTTTGCACCTTACAAGCTGCTTTCTTATTTCGCACTGTATGCCGGGTTTTAGCATGGCGGGGTCGGAATCAGTGTGAATTGTAATTATAGATGATACACATGGCTGGAAGGGAGAGATAGAGAGAAAACACAGAGTGGAATAAAAGGCAAACAGTCATTTGCGGCAAAGGTAGGTGTCAGAAGGTAACTGATTATGTAAAGAACACGGCGAAGGTGTTCAGTGTTGTCGTGCATGCGTGTGTGAATGTGCGTGTGTGTTGCACCCCCCCCCCCCCCCCCCCCCCCCCCCCCCCCCCCCCCCCCCCCCCCCCCCCCCCCCCCCCCCCCCCCCCCACCCCACCCTTCTTCTTGCCTATGATATAAAAAAATATATATATAATGAAATGGGCTCATTGCATTTCTTGGCTGTGGTTCAAGTGCTGAGGGGAAAGAAAGAAAAAGGGCGCGATTGTTTCTAGTTCAAGGTGTGTAATGCACAGAGGCATACATACATAATGGGGTATTGTCAGGGGGTTAGTATGAGGATATTAATGCCCTGATTTGTCCGTGCTATTTGGTGCAGTGTTGCTCCCCGAAGGGAACGGAGCGAGCGGGCCGCTCTAACTACCCGACCCCCTCCACACTCTCGCACCCCCCCCACCCCCCAAGGCCCCGACTAGAGGTCACTCTGTTTGGCACATGGAGGTGAAGCCCATTTTCCTGGTGATGCACCAAACACTCTCTCCTCCTCCGCTCAGGACATGGACCCTTCCCCTCTCTTCCTCTTCCTCCTCCTCCTCCTCCTCCTCCTGCTCCCCCCTCCCCTCCATTGGTAAACACAAACGCCCCGCCTCGCCTCATTGTGTCCCGAGCATTCACCCTCTTTTTAAACCCTCTCTGTATCTCTGCTCATCCCTCTGTGTAATCCCTCTCTGCCAGTATGCATATGCATAGCCACTCTATGGCTGTGCATACATTTGCGTCAACCCCCCCCCCCCCCCCCCCCCCCCCCCCCCCCCCCCCCCCCCCCCCCCCCCCCCCCCCCC
>JAFBJT010109557.1:113532-125271 GCA_016785325.1 Chascanopsetta lugubris
ACAAAAAAGGGGGGTCCGGCGGCCCCCCGCTCTCCCCCCCCCTCCCCCCCCTCCCCTCCCCCCCCCCCCCCCCCCCCCCCCCTCCCCACTGTCCGTTATGTAAGTGCCTCTGTCGTCCATGTTGTCTCTCCAGGACAGACTGTTGTGTGTTCTGAGGAAGGCAAAGTTCTTTAGTGGCTGATGTCGAGGTTCACAAAGCAACGACCATTTCATGAAAGGCACCGTACTGTACATTGGTCGGCGTGTGTGTGTGTGTGTGTGTGTGTGTGTGGCACATGGGCACATGCACACATGGAGAATAAAACCAGTCTCCAAAGTTGACTCCCTCCACTGGTGTCAGCCCACAAGGCATCACCATGACAACTAAGGCAAAAAATCTCTCTCGAGGTGAAAACAGAGAAAGCATCTGTCTTTTTTTTTCCTTCTCTTCATCTGATTTTTTTTCTTCTTTCTGCGGCTCCACAATAATCATTCGTAATGATAATACTCTCTATTCAATAAATTATCTATACTGTACAATTATTTCACCTCACGTATACCTGCAACAAAGGGGGATGTCTCTTTCAAAGTAAAGCTCTCCGTGTTGTCCGTCGCTCTTTCCTGTGCACGAATGAAACAGGAAACATAAAAAAAGAAGTTGATGCATAATGGAGGAGGAACAGGGTCCAAAGGTTCTTTTCTTCCTCGTGTAATTTTCCTGCAGAGTCATTTTCTCAGAGAACAGGAAAAAGAAGACGGTCCCTGATTTTGTAAAAACAGCTTTTCACTGCGGCCCCTCCTCGTCCACGTAGGTGGAAGGAAACCATCCGATCTGAAACACACACAGTTTGTTTGCATGATTTTTCAATGTGTGCAAACATAATAAACTATCTATATCAGCATGACTGAGAATACTTTGCTCTGATTGGCTGAGGGATGAGTATTATTCTCCTATGAGGAAATAAATGTACAGTGAGGTGTTGCTAGGCAATGATTTCTCCAACCTGTTGCTGTAGAAGAGGCAGAAATAAGGATTTATTTAAAGAGAAACAATCTGTATTATAAATAACTTCTTTATAATAATAATTGGGAGATGGTGGAATATAAAAGTCAATCCCACATTACTCTTCTATCTTTATACCTGAAGGAAATCAGAGTTTGTTCATAGTGTAAAAGATGGGCCTGGACAAAATACTGGTTCATACTGAATAAAATCAATAAATACATGAAACGTTCACAGACAATAATTGTTTGTAAACTGAATAAGTTGAATAAGTAAATGAGTAAAATCTATCAAAATATTTATTTTGCTTTTCAAAGTAAAGTTTTTTGTATAGGTATAGGTAAGTCAGATATGATAAATCATTAATGAGTCAAATACTAAAATAAATATAAATACATATTAGTTAACTTAAAAGAAATTGGTATGGCTCTATTATATTTCTCTTTGAGGTATAGATTTAGTGACATCTAGTGGTGGAGTGGCATGTTGCAGTTGACTCCCCCTCAGAAACAGCCTTATTATCATATGTGTATTTAGCCAACAGAGGTCATTCTACTTTAATCTTACACACTGCACCTTTAAAGACCAAACCACTCACTCGTCCGTTGGCCTCTCCTTTCCACCAGCCCTGGTCTCCTCCGATCTTGCTGTAGATCTTGACCACGTCTCCTTCCCTCAGCGACAGCTCCCTCATGTCCCGCGCCGCAAAGTTATACCTGGCCACGGCCGTGCTGACCACCCGCGGCGTGAACACTGCAGAAACACACCACTCAGCACTTTTACATTCGTCACACAGCAAATACACATCAATGGAATTCCTCTGTGTGCACGAGGAGGTGGGAGGAAAAAGGGGAGAAGGCTTCATACCGAACATATTAGTAGTGATTAGTGCCGGGGAGAGGTCGGCGGGACGACTGGCGCTCTGGTGCTTTTGTGACACGGCGTCTTCACAAAGGGGGCGGGATCAGGGAGGACAAGATGTTTCATTAAACGAGAGGAAATGAGCTTTTCTTGACTTAATGAGCGACGCCACACTCTCATTCTCGAAAAGTCCCCGTTAATGAAAATAGCAGCACAGAGAGGGAAGTGATGAGGCAGCAGCAGCAGCAGAGGGCTGGTTATGGAATGACAGGAAGTGGGATGGATGGGGGGGGGGGCTCCAGAGAGGGAGAGGGGGAAGGAAATGAAAGAGGGGGGATAAAGAAAGATGCTGGTACCTGACCAGAAGGGAGCTGAGCTCGGAGAGGAGGAGAAGTTGAGGCCTTGTGGACTGAGGAAGGAGAAGTTGTAGGAGGCGCAGGAGGCTGCTGAGAGGAAGAGGGAGAGAGAGAGAGAGAGAGAGAGAGAGAGAGAGAGAGAGAGAGAGAGAGAGAGAGAGAGAGAGAGAGAGAGAGAGAGAGAGAGAGAGAGGGAAGTAAAGCTGGAAATTGATTTGAGGCACCTGCATGCAGCTGGAGGAGAAGCAGAGGATTACGAAAAAGAGAAAACCTCCATTTGTTAAATTATAAGAATATATTTTTTATTATATAGAATTGTATTATGATCATTTATATTTGTTTTCTTATATATTTTGATTAATTAGGTATTATTCAAATGCTGTTCTAATATTTTCCTAATTTTATATGTACAGTACATATATCTTTTTATAAATGTGAGGCTGGGGAATCGAACCCATAACCCACTTTAATAAGGTAAAAAAAGAAAGGTAAATAATAGATGCTGTGGGTCATAAATAAAGACAATCAATACAGACAGAGAGCGGCTGCACATTCATTCATTCATTTCAAAACGCCAGCTTCGGCAGGAAGTAAACAATCCCAGCTGCCGTGGCCAGAGCTCACAAAAGGAGGCCCGGGACCAACCGGTGCAGGACAGAGGCCAGTATTCATGGAGTGTAATGGATGGAGAGGGGGGGCCAGATCTGCCGGCCTCTGCTCTTTGTCTCTCCGGTTTTATACATTTGCCTCATTTGCACCCCCCCCCCTCCTCCCCTCCCCCTCTCCAATCCCCCCATTTTGTTTTGCATTCATCAGGAGAGTCATTGGCCGCAGAGAGGGGCAGGGGAGGGGGGGGGGCATCAGGAACACCTTGCATTATCCAAGATGGCAAAGGGATTCAAGTGCTGGAGCCGGACATCCATCCATCCATCCACTCATCCATCCATCCATCCACTCATCCATCCATCCATCCATCCATCCACTCATCCATCCATCCATCCACTCGTCTATCTATCCATCCACTCATCCATCCATCCATCCACCCACCGTCCATCCATTCATCCACGCATCCATTCATCCATCCACTCGTCCATCCATCCACTCATCCATCCCCTGCCTCTTATCTGAGCTGCGGAGGCAGTGGGTTTAATCCAGGACTCACATCCTCATATGTTCTCATCCAATCAGACTCTGAGTTGCTCTGAGCTCAGGATGTATTTGTTAATCCCATGAACCAGCGACATGTCGGATGTCTGGATTTTATTTTTTAAATTTTTGCACCAACTCCTCTTTCTTCTTTCAAAAAGTGAGGTATGACAAATTAAGGTCATATTATATGTGTAAAATTACCTGCATTTACAAACTGTTGTTTTCATAAATCTAGAATGAGTTCTTTATTGTTTACACTGGGGTCAAGTCCCTTCTACAAAGGCGGCCATGTTGCACCACCCTATATCTAGCATTAATGAAAATTAAAGGTTCACCTACAGGCTCCAAGGGGAGGAGTTAGAGGAGGGGTGTTTGGCTATTGCATCTAACTTCACCAGGAGATGCCACTACATCCTGCACACTGCACCTTTAATTGTACACTAAGGATAAATATGCTGTTAAACCTGTACATGAGGAGTTATCTTGAAAAGGTAAAGACATTAGTATATAGATGAATATGCTCATGCAGAGCAAGGTCAAAGGTCATTCAACACATGTTGTTGTGGTTATGTTTCCTGGCTCCTGATTGGTCAGAACCTACCTGGTGACCTGGTACTGGCCCGTGTTAGCGAGCGTTCTCTCGACTTGTACGGATACCGCAACGTGGTGTCTAACAGCTTGAAGCTCTCCTTCAGTGAATGGGCCTGGTAGTACTCCACCAGCTCCTGTTAACGTAAACACAGGGGTGGGTTGTTTTTTTAAAGTGATGATGTCATCAGGGTTAGAATTTTTTCATTTTTATTGTCGAGACAGAGAACTCACCAGGAGACTTTCAAACTTCTTGGCCTCGGTGATGTGGATCCAGCTGTCCTTCTCTATGACTTTAATGTGCTTTACTTCATCGTTGAACCTGTGACATCAAACAAACAAATATCATCTATGATGTCATTATTTGTAATATTAATTAAGGTAATTCGTAGCCATGAAGCAACCATTTCCTCGGAGCTGTCAATCTGCCAAATCACTGCTCGATAATTATCTTTGTTCGGCTCAAGACAAACAGAGAACACAAGTTCTAAAAAAAGCTCAGTCAAGTATAATTAGGAGCAAATGACAGTCATCTATATTTATAGCGTCTTGACTAATTGCACATGAATCAGTTACATGTCCCAGAGTTTTGCAGGCAGCCTCCTGCAGGTGCATTACTACATGTGACCTCTAGAGAGCGCCTGTCAGGGGGCAGGAGAGAGAAAAAGTAGGAACGTTTACTCAAACAAATCATTTTTGTAAATGTGTTTATAAATAAAACGTTTTCAAAATAAAAGTCTTCCACGCTAATTGTCGTTCCCTGCAGGCTCCTGCCTCACAGACTCCACATCACAATGAATTATTATCACGTGACAGCTCCACTGAGAGCGTCATCTCCTTTCAGCTCCACAGGAAAGAAAATAATTACTATGAGGTCATTCGACCCAGTTTAAAGATGCACTGAGATTTAAAAAGAATTCTCCAAGAGGACAATACAAACAAAAACCTTCCTCTGAGATGTTTCCCACTCACTTGATGCTGATGGCGAAGCGCTCGGCCTCGGCCGTCCTCTCTCGGATCAGGTAGGTGCCGCTGCTGTGGGACTTCAGGAGGTTGTCGGCCTGTTGACGCTCCATGTTCCCCGCAAACCTGCAGCCGAGCACACAACCGACACAGTGATGTCATGACCTGGACTAACAGAATGATTCATCTTTTGCTTTGTCTTAAGAACAATAACCTGAGGATGATAGTAGAACACGTGACATAAGGTATGAAGATAACAACATTACCATGGATACCCATAGTAGTCTGCTTCCCTGGAGCACTGCCGACTTGATAATGACTGGAAAGGCTGCGGCAAATAAACAAACACAAGCTTAAAAAGAATAAACTCTGTGTACACACACACACACACACACACACACACACACACACACACACACACACACACACACACATATATATGGGCTACTGACCTTTGGATCCAAATAAGGTTTGACACAGGAGCTGGGGAAGAAGCCGCTCTTCTGTGTTTGCATCAGTTTCCCCTAAAAGACAAAGATATAATATTATGCTTTAAGATAATTTATATAATAATGATAATGATACTACTACTACTTCTACTACTACTACTACAACCAATAATAATAATAATAATAACTACACAGTCAAACAAAGCCATTTATGAAAGCCTTTTAAAGTTTTATATTACAAACAGCATCTCTGCTGCCCACTAGTGGCCATATCAGAAAAGATAATTTGTAGATAATTGAATTTAGTTCAGATTAAAACGGTGCTATTACTATGCTTTTAGTTTTAAATAGGATACATTATTTTCTTGTATTATTTTCTTCTATTTTAGATTTCATTTTATTTTTATTTGATTGATTACTATTTTTTTAAGTCGCAAGATGCTAATGAATGAAGTTTGAAGTTTCCAGCTCGGTCGATTCTGTTTCCTTAGTTTAGTAAACAACTTCAAACGTCCCGAGTCAGCACTTTAACCTCAGAGTCCACCACCGATCAATGAGCAGCGACCACAGTTTAAATAATGATACTCCTCATTTGCATATCCACCGAGCGCTGTACCTCCCACCACGTCGTGTCCGGATCTCCCTTCAGCAGCTCGATGAACTCTCCCGTTTGGAAACACAGTGGCGTTTTCCCCGGGGGCGTTGGCGTGCCATGGTAGTTCCTCACCGCCACCATCTTTGGACCTGGATCAGGACACCATGACACAATTTCCTTCATTTTGAAAGTGAGATATGAACTCTACTTTCTTTAATCAGGATTGTAAGCGTTTTTATTCTAGGGTGCTGGTATCCAATAATAACAGTATAACAGCAGTCGTTCCCTCTTTGGTAGCTTTGATTCAAGCGAATGTTTTATTTAATAGAATGCAAACTTTGTCCTCTGAGAGAAATGTGATCTACGATGAAAAAACTTGGGCTCAAATGTAGTTTATCTTTGTTTTCACTTTCTCTCTGTGTCTGCTTTTAAAAATTCCACAGAGAGAGAAAAGCCAAACAACACAAAATAAAATCAGATTTCATTGTTCAATAATACACTATATTCTTTGCAATTTCAAAAAATCATGAATTCCCCTTTAGAAAAATATTATTTCAAGCATTTCTCAGTGTCTGGTGACGCTGTTATTTTGCTTCCTGTGCTTTAGTGTCTGTCCACTGGGGGGCAGTAGAGAACTGTGCTCTTCAGCAGCACCAGCCTTATTCCATAAAATACTAATAATTGAAAGATCATCTTCTCCTGAGTGATGCATGTGAGAGGAAAGGAAGGAAGTGGACTTACCTGATGACATACCGGGTTCCTGTTTTAATAAATAAGTAAATACAATATTAAATAAAGATATAAAGAGAAATGAGGGAAACAATAAAAACAATTCTTTTTGCTACAATAAATAAATAAGTGTATAACTCACCAAGTCGAGAGGATCTGAAACAGAAAAGAAAACATAGAGACACAGTCAGAGCAGGTCTTGAGCAGGTCCCCTGTAACATGTGCTCTGATCTCTGCACTTCCTGTTCTGTGATGAAAAATAAAAGCCTGATTATAGCAAATAAATGGGTTCAGTCAAATAGAAGGAGAGGTGCTTTTATTCTGAAATGAAGGAAGTGACCACCTAGTGACCTGGCATATGGCCCTTCCATTGGGGTTTTGCATAATCATATGGAAAGAGACATTTCTGAACATGGCTGTATTAATGTAAAAGAAAATATATATATTACATCAAAAATATATATTTTCATGTGAAATTAGCTTTAATGTAAATAAGCATGATTCAAAATTTTGTTTTCAGAATATTTTTATAGGTGTGTCTGATGATGATCGTGAATGGGCGGAGTCAGGAGAGCCAGGGTGAATGAATGAGCAAAACCATTTTTTTCAAATTGTTGAAAAGTGACAATTATTCATATGTTGTGATATAGAAATATAGTATTATAATAATAATAAGAGTTTGTTTTATTGTGAAGGTCAGAGTCATGAGCTGAGCGGGCCGTCCCTTACATAATTATGCAAAAAAAATGTGGCTGCGAGCCCTGCACACCAGATCTGGATTTAATGTTGGTTTATGAAAGCATGACTCAGCACGTCAGCATGTTAATACCAGGTCAGAATGAGGTCATAGAAATGGAAACCCCAGCACGACCCAGCGCCACTTCCTGTCGCAGCGGAACACTGTTCCCCTCGTTAATTTAGCAAACACAAAAATCAAAACTTCCATCCAGTGGCAGCTCGGTGCAAAGTCTTAAAAAAGTAAACACTAATAAAAGTCAGAGGAGGAAACACCTACTGATTTTACAGATGGTGATGACTTCCAGACACTCTTTATGTGCTCCTGTTCCACAGCGAGCGCAGAAGTAGCCCTGGTAGAAGATGCCCCTGAGGACACACACACACACACACACACACACACACACACCAATGTAAACAGGAAGCTTCTCAGACACAAATTAACTTCTTGTAAGCACAACCCACCAGGGATCCCTCTTCTACTTGGTCTAATTCTGTGATCATCACTGTCCTCTGCACTATGACTGTAACTCTGCATGTAACACGCACGCCGCCATATTGAGTAGTGGAAGGCCATAAATCACAGTGGTGCTGCAGCGGTAATTAGCATCTATAGTGGCCGACGAGGGGACAACATCAAATGTAGGTCGACCTACAGGGCCGGGAGGTTTTTGGGTCAATACCCAGCGTGGAGTTCAGCCGGCTCACTGTAATAACAGAAGTGAAAGTGGTGATTTGGTGACATGCGCGCTCGGGGTGGGGGGGGGGGGGGGGGACCCAATTGCACGCATGTGTGTGGCACTGTAAAGTGTTTAAAGGCACTGAAGTGGTTTTACCATAGAATGACAATGATTGTTATTTTCAAGCTTTTATTTTGAAATGCTTCCGTTTCCTGTGTGTGTGTGATTCTGTCATGCATGATGTTTACATGCTACGTCCGGGAGCTCCCGTTTACAGCGCCCCCACCCCTCGCTTTCTTAGCCTTCAAAATAAAAGTCCAACTTTAGTAAACCATCCCATTTGTTTCCAGTCAAATGTTATTTTGAATTGAGTGATTTCTGAGCATAAGGGATTTGTTTTCAAATGGAATTCAAATGTCTACAAAACAAAATAAAAATATGATGAGAAAATTACATTTTTGTCATTTTGTTGTATTCACATCCATTTGAGTTTCTTGATAAAATGGTGTTTGGAGTAATTAAAATAAAGATGATATAAATAGTACAAAAATAAATACAATGTTTTCGATAATTTCATTGAATGATAACAATGTTTGGCCCCAGGAAACGATCTGAATTTCTTATGTACCCCCCCTGTAAAACAATTATTGCTCTATTAGTTTATGTATGCATGAATACATCCATATAATTGAGGGCAGATTGTACAGATGACACTGATGAGGAAGTGCAGTAGTAATTTTAATGAATACTGCATGATACCTGACAGGTCCTGGAGAGTGTGTGTACGAGAACACGTTCATCACTCATGTATTATTTATTCACTGCAGGACGTGTGTGAATGTGCGGGTGGGCGGAGTTTTAAGGTCGTTACCTCAGGAGCATCTTGCAGGCGCGACAGTTGGTGTTCTTATCGAACGTGTGCATCTGGAAGTTGTGCTGATTGGCCGTGGCTCGCTCCGGTTTGATGTTGGACCTGGAGGATGGGATTAGATCATCCAGATGTTACATGCAGGATGTGTTCACATCCCTTAGATCAATCCTGATCTAATACAGAGCTAGTTCAAAAATGTGAGCAATGACAGCAAAATAATTGCAGACATTGAACACTAGAGCGCAGAAAACTGGAAAAACTCGTTTTAGCAGCTGTTCCTCACACTCCCTGTGCAGGTCAATGATAAAATTGCTGACTGTGCAAAAAAGCAACAAGCTACATGTATTCGGACATGACTATTCTTACGATCTACGACCAGAAATTAAAAATCTTTAAATAGAAAAAAAGCTATAAAAATGAATATCCACCGGGCTTTTATACTCACATGGCCATTTCAAACTGCTCCATCCACTTCCTCTTTGTATCCTCTGTTTTACAGAAGAACTGGAAGCCCTGCTTCCCCTGCAGGTGGATCAGGTAGAAGCCGTACGACCACTAGGGGGAGACAGCGAGTGAAGAACAAGATGGTGGCAGAGAAGCCTGTGATATAGCTATCTAAAAATGGATGACTATAAAGAGTTTATATATGTATGTATGTCCCACATGCTGCAGCAATACCAAAGAGCCGGAGAGCCAATCAGAGAGCGGCTGCGATGGAGAAGATGAATGAAGGTAAACAAATAAATAAAGGGGGTTGGACTTGAGCTTACCATTTTTCCACTTGACTGGTAAGCATGCAAAAAGAAAGACACCAGAGAAAAAGACCCAGTTACACATGCAAACATGAAGAGACACATGCAAATTTAAAAAATACAACAATTGAAAAATAAACAAATAAATCAAGCCCATGTTAGACCGGCGGCGTAATGCTCTGCAGAATGATTCCATGAATCCAGAATGACCCTCGTTGCATTTACATGATCTGTCAAGCATGGCCAAGCACGATCCCTAACTAGCATCGGTGGGATTTTGTAGCTCGAGGGCGACGTCGGGTAAACAGGAAGTCTCGTCGGCCGCACGGGAAACGGATAATCTCACCTTCTTCATGTCCCTGTTGTTCATGGGGTCGTCGGACATTTTGTACAGCTGCAGCTCGATGATCTCCTTCAGCTCGTAGCTGTAACCTTTCCTCTTGCACACGATGACGACTTTGTCAAAGAGGAAAATATACCTGCAACACACACAGACGTTCTACATTTATACTTCAGGAATTGTTTTCCTTTGATTTCCTTTGATGAGGTTCCAGACTGACCGGTCCTGTTTGGTGCGGTTGACGATGGAGCAGACCTTCAGCTCGCCGTCGATCTTCGGCCGCCCGTACTCCTCCAACTTCACCTGCTGTTTAAAGACGAGCTCCATGTCAATCAACTCATAATAACAAGTTAGTGCATTTATATAGGGCAGAGGGCGGGGGGGGGGTGGGTTGGTGGGGGGGGGGGGGGACACATAAGAAACCGGGGGGGGGGGGGGGGGGGGGGGGGGGGGTGACACATAAGAAACCCAGATTGTTACCAGTAATGAAATGATTGAAAACCTCTTCTGGGCTATTCATTTATGGATGATCTATATTGACTCTTTATTTCAGTAACTCTAAACTTAAAAACCACGCCCACTTCCAGTGCTTACGTTGGTACAATATAACCAAAACACTTACAAGATTCTCTATGCAACTCTGGAACTCGCTGATCTTCTTCAGCGTCTCGTTGTCTCGCTTCACCTCGTTGATGTACATGGCCAAGTCCTGTGACGAGAGAGAGAGAGAGAGAGAGAGAGAGAGAGAGAGAGTTAAAGTGGAGACTCTTCCTGACAGCTGTCATATCAGGGTGGGAGTGCGCTACTTCAGGTCAGTGTGGCTGTATGAAAGAATTTATACATCTTCTGCTTCCGGCGCCGCCGAGCTATTATGTAATATGTTTTGTTAAAGTGCACTCATGAATGCTCACACACACACACACACACACACACACACACACACACACACACGCGCGCGCACGCGTAACACCAACCTGCATGGCTTCCAGTGCCTCCTTGAGCTGTTGTCTCTCCGGACGGTCAGTTGAATGACTTAAAAGTTCCTGCAGAGGGAGACGATGAGTTTGTATTTTTAGTATCAGAACTGACACAAAACAGAAGAAGGAGAAATGATACATAATATATAATAATATAATGATATTGTTTAGAAGACAGAGATTAGCTCTTTACTGTGGTTACAGATGTGACACTGACACGGCAGCTTCTGAAAACAAGCTGTCAACAATACGCATAAAAATATGAATAGAAAAATAGAATACAAAATATAAAACAAATTAAATATATATGATAAATAAAGACATAATAAAATAAACAATATAATAAAATATAAATCAATATATAACAGGTAGAAATGCATAATACAGGATAATATAAAATATGAAATAAAAGACAATGTCGTCTGCAAATCAAATCATCCTCACAACCAATTAATATCAAAGATCTTCCATCACTTTAAACAGTGATTGTTTGGCTCCTCCCTCCTCAGGCTCGTTGTGCACACACACACACACACACACAAACACACACACACTCTGTTAAATCTTTACAATCATCGCCTCACCACTAATTCTGACCCTAAGCGTTTAAACCCTAAAACTAAATCTAACTGCATCACTCAAACACACACTCATATTCTCTCTCTCTCTCTCTCTCTCTCTCTCTCTCACACACACACACACACACATATAT
>JAFBJT010109557.1:126943-153945 GCA_016785325.1 Chascanopsetta lugubris
TGACAGAGGACGGATGTCATGTCCCATTATTCAGGTTAAGTCTTGTCATGTGTTTAATGTTAGATTCATGCTTAGATAAGGTCATGCACTTCTTTAAATGGCAAGTACCAAGTCAAGTTTTAATTCATGTCACGTAGATCAGATTCATGTTCAGGTCTTCATATCTGCTTTTCTTCTGAGTGCTGAGTGCTGAGCAGCAATAGATCAGGTTGACCCATTGTTCCCATTGCTCCCAGCGCTGCCATTCCTCGATGACGTAAGCAAACAACCTTGAGACTTACAAAAGATAAAAACAAATCCCTTTATGGCAGGGAAAACAAACAAATAGTCATAACAATGAAAAATGAAGACATTGGTTACTGCTGGTAGAAAGCACAAAGCACCGCCCAGAGAGTGAAAATATAAGAAAGGGATGCAATGACAACTCGCTGCTGATTCTCCGGACTCTGCACGATCCATCTCGAGTGGTGACCTGCCGATCCAGACCCAGCCCAGAGATCTCTGTAACTATTATGTCATAATAAACCTTTTATTTTTCCGTCAAAAACCTCTCAAGTTGTTTCCTTTCTGTCCACCTCTGAATCAAACGAACACGCGTTGCGCAAAAGGTCCAGGAAGGACGCAGCAACAAGAGTGAGAGAGAGAGAGAGAGAGAGAGAGAGAGAGAGATGTTGTGGCCTATGGGGAAAATGCTTCATTGTTGTTGCAGTATTGCGAGTGGTCACAAGGGGAGAATTGATGCAATATTGTGGGGAGGCACTGTATCCTGTTACGTTGATACATCCATGGGGAGACCCTCTTGTGGAAAACAGACCATAATAATCTGAATGACTACTGAACCACACATTTGACTTATAACTATAGATAATGGTAAAAAAAACAATTAATTCGACTAGGTCTACCTTAAAATAACAAAATAACTGTATTTGAAATGTACATTTTACTGAGGCCCATGTCCAAATCAATCAACAAGGAGATGGCAGGATTTACCCGTAGTGCTGTTGTCCATGTTCATATACTACAATCTGATATAAGGCAACATGTGTGGCAATGTAAGTCTGTGTGCCGGCATGAATAATGAATACAGGGGCTTGTGGCTCAGGACGTAGAGAGGGTTGCCCACTGAATGGATGTCAGCAGACGACAGTTTGATCCTGCTCTCCTGTCCCTGAAAGCCTGAGACCAGTAATTATATAGTTAATAGTTACTACACCCAAAAAGTAACTCATTTAGTAACAGAGTTACAGGATTATATTAGTACCTGGTTACCAGACAAAGTAACTATTGCATTAAACAAAAATGTGATATAACCGTATAAATGATGATGATTGGCTAAGGAGCAGTAGTATTTCATGGCAAGGTGGGCAGGTCCTCACACATCGACACAAACTCATAAAATACTTTTCTTTTGTTTTCTTCTTTACATTGTTGTGTTCTGTTTTGTTAGTTATTGTCATTGGTGTGATGTTAGCCTCTTGTTACAAAGGTATCTGATGTGTGTCCAATCAACTCTCCGCCAACTACACTTTAAGGCTGTTCAAACATTAACTGAGGTTAGTAGAAGAGAAGGAAGGGACAGAAGTAAAAAGACAAAAGGTCTACTCCGGAGCCTCACTCTGACTGAGAACAAAACAGACAGCTCTTCCAAGTTTCACAAACACAGTGTTTCCTACACTAACTGAATCTGCCCAGACATAAACGCCTCTTACTGTGAGTTGCTCCGTTCGGAGTTGTACAGCAAAGTCCGCTCGAGTGGTCCTTAGCACGGTCCATGACTGGGCTCGGTGGTTCGTTGTCGCACGCTTCAGGTGGCTATGATGGAATGCACAAGGAATCCAGGTACTCAAATCCTTGGGAGCTGGATATTAAAATCCGTTCAGCACTTTCTGTGGCTGGATGACGGGCGCTCATCAGGTGACTCAGGCGACTCTGACGTAATTCATCTCTCGGTGGCGGCGGAGAGGTTGAAAAGGGTGCATCTATGTGTATGTACTCACGTGTGCTCACAGAGGATTTGCGCAGCGGTCTTCAGTAGATCCAAAAACGGTGGCAAACACAATAGAGGGAAACAAGAAAAGTGTAGGCTATGCTGGGCTTAGTCTGCGAGTTGGAACGTGGTGAAAAAGCTTAAGGATGGTAGAAAGTCCAAGGTGGAAGGTCTGCTCCCTTAAGGCAATGACCTGGGTAACTAAGCAGGTGGACCGGCACGGCAGTCTTTTAAAACTTTGAGTGAGGATGGGGATCCCTGCTGGGTGTGTCTGGTTTCAGCCAATGTCGGCACAGTATTTTCGTCGGGTATGTGTGGTAGGGGGAGAGGGGTCTTCCTCCCGGGCTGAGCAAATCACTTTGCATACACAGGATGTGGATTGAGGTGAATGGCGCCGATAAGTCTGGGTTCGTGTGGAGATGAAAGGGTCTGCTTTACTCAGACCCAGTGTCCTGATCATGTTAACCTGATCAAATAGGATGTCATTTGTTGACCCCTGTCCTGATCAAAGGGATGGCGGGGAGCCATTTGTTGAGGGTCATAATCTCCATCTTAGGCTTCTCCTTTGTCCTTGTAGACCACATGGCATGATATCCCAGCAAAGGTCATCCATTGGGCACACACCTCGCTGCTTACCTGTCATCCGGGGGCTAGGAGGCACAGCTTCGTGATCCAGCAGAGGTTCTGGTGGCCAGCACTGGACCAGAACGTCAAGGAATACGTGGTAGCATGCACCATCTGTGCACAAGACCTCCTCCCGGGGCCAGCAGGGTCTCCTTCAGTTGCTTCCTATACCCATCCAACCCTGGTCCGATATATCTTTGGACTTTGTCACTGGTCTGCCGACTTCTCGAGGTAACACCGCCATCCTGACTGTGGTGGACCATTTGTGTACCAAAATAGTACACTTTGTGGCACTACCCAAGTTGCCCACAGCCAAGGAAACAGCAATCATCCAACTGAGCAACGTCATCAGACTCCATGGAATCCCCAGGGACATAGTATCGAACCGGGGACCCCAATTCATGTCCCAGTTCTGGAAGGAGTTCTGCACCCTGCTGGGAGCCTCCGTCAGCCTCACATCCGGTTACCATCCCCAGTCCTACGGAGCACATGAACCAACAACCGGAGACCTGTCTTCGCTGCCTGGTTTCTCAGATCCCAGTGACCTGGAGCAAGCATTTGGTTTAGGTGGAGTATGCACAGAATTATTTTCCAATGTCTGCCTCTGGCCTGTCCCCACTTCACTGTGTCTATGGCTATCAACACCCCTTGTTTCCTAGCTCAGAAAAGGAGCTGGTGGTGCCGTCCATGCACATCTTGGTGAGGAGATGTCACCAGGTGTGGTCTGCAGCTCAAAAGAAAGGGAGGGGCTGAGCCGGAATACTTGCAGTTAGAGGTAATACTTTAGCTTCACAACCAGATGTCACTAAAATCCCACACTTCACCCTTAACTACAACTATAGTTACTTTGGTAATGTTGTAATTGACCAAATTAGTTACTTTTGGGTAAAGTAACTAGTAACTATAACTACTCAATGCTGTAAGTCAGTTACTAAATCAGTTACTTTTTGGGAGTAGGGACTTGTTACTTTTATAATTCTGTTACTCAGTAACTAAATTAGCTACTTTTGGGTGGAGTAACTAGTAACTATCACTAGTTACTTTTAAAGTGCTGTAACCCTGTTACTAAATTAGTTACTTTTTGGGTCAAGTAACCATAACTAGTTACTTTTAAAACACTGTAACTTGGTCACTAAATAAGTTATTTTTCAGACTAAGCAACTAGTAACTGTAACCTAAAATAACTTGCCAAACACTGCTGATGAAGAAAGAAATATTTAAAAAACACAATGGGGATTAGATCATTTGTTGACATCAGAGATCATTCAATGAATAATAAAAACAAATGAGATGAGATCAAGTCAGATTCAAAAGAGAAAATTCATATTCAAAAAAAGAAAACATAAATGATATGTGTTGATACTTACGTATATGTAAAATCCTGCTACTCCTTATCACAGAGTCTGTTTGAGACCCTGCTGCTCCGCCAGTCTGAGTTCTCATCAGTTATGCAAACACCCCGAGTCTATACAAACTACAAACAACAAAAAGAGGTGGGACTTCTGTTTTTCATCCTCTGTTCTGAAAGATAAACCTAACACAGGTGTTTACTAATGTGTTTAAAGGTGCAGTGTGTAAGATTTTGGTAATTTTTGTCACTTCTAAAATTACGTACTGACATTTTCATGAATTTATTGTCACCTAAATGGGGTTTTTTCACCCCTAAATGAGCCCATGTATATTTACATGAGGAGTGGGTCCTCTCTATGGGGGCCACCATGTTTTTACAGTAGCTCAGAGTGGACATACTCAACATCTTTTGAGTTTTAATGACAACTGAATTATACCATAGGTTCTCCTTGCATGTTCAGAAGGGTGAGGGTGAGGTGATGGATACAACATGTAACTTCACTTCTAGAGGTCACCAAAGCTTACACACTGAACCTTTAATAGAACGATAATGAATCCAAAGGATATACTAGTATAGTGCATGGGTTAGTATGCATGTCAATCTCATTTCCACGGAGGGCCATATGAGCATTGTGTTGCTCTCAAGGGGCCGGCTTAAATTGTGGACCAAATGTAATTATTACTTAACATATTGACAAATATATATTCACTGTCTATTCGCGCTACAAATATTGTATATGCATTGGTGTTACACCTGTAAATACGCTGAATACATTTCTACACATAAAAAGTGGCATGTGTAATTAACGAGTTCATGGGCAATGAATGCTTTAGACTTTTAGTTTTAGACATTCATAATATGCCTTTAAGCTCTCCACATAAAATGATCTTGTGGGCCACATTTGGTCCACGGGCCACAAGTTTGACATATGTGCTCTAATGTGATGTGCTGCAGCATCATGGGCACTTGCTCTCACTGTTCACTGCAGTCTATCTGTTTTACATGGCGAGCTGCAGGGAGCTACAGGGCACAGTAAGAAAAGAGGCAGGTTAAGAGAAGGAGAGATTGCCACCTTCAATTTTCTGCCTGGGGATAAAGAGATCACTTGCCTCCATTTTACGGGTCCAT
Source organism: Chascanopsetta lugubris (assembly GCA_016785325.1). NCBI lineage: Eukaryota > Metazoa > Chordata > Actinopteri > Pleuronectiformes > Bothidae > Chascanopsetta > Chascanopsetta lugubris. The sequence continues at coordinate 132,034 of JAFBJT010109557.1, forward strand.
CCCTGATGAGCTGCTTTAGTCGGTTCTGCTTAGAGCCGGACTGAGCACAATTACTGGCTATCCACTTAAGTGCTGACAGCTTCTCCCTAAACGTGATAAATTACAGCGGCGGGGCAGAAATAGCATTCTAAACTTTTCTTTGATGAATTTGGTTCTTTGTATTGTTTTGTTTGGTTCCAGAACTTTGTAAAGTAATGAGCACAGACTCAATACTGCAGCTTTTAATGAGTGTGTTTGGTTCTGATTGTTTTAAATTATCTATCTATCTATCTATCTATCTACCCATCCATCCATCATCCATGCATCCATCAAGCTATCCATCCAGGCATGTGTCCATCCATTTATCCATGATCCATGCAACCTTCCTGCTATCCATGCATGCATCCACCCAGCCATCTATCCATGCATCCTTCCATCATCCATGCATGCATTCATCCAGCTATCCATATATATATATATATATATATATATATCCATCATCCATGTATCCATCCATCCATCTAGACACCCACCCATCTACCTACTTACCTACCCGTCCATCCATGCATCCTTGCATCCATCAATCTATGCATCCATGCATCATACATCCATCCAGTTACAACATGCCCCATAAACTGGCTAGAATTATGCGCACGGGGGAGTATATTTAATGGTTTGATATATATATATATCAATGTTGTTCTCCACAGAGCAGCAGTGAGGAGCCAAGTAACACTGAGACCTGGAAAATGAAAAGCCTTGATGCCTCATTGCTCATGCAGCAGCAGCAGCAGAGTCTTGATTTCACTCTCTGAATACTCAAGACTCACATATACATTAATACAAATGCGCACTCATGATCAGCCGTGGGTTTAGAATACAGACAGTTAAGCATCACATAGTAAGTACAGCAAGTCACTCTCTCCCTTTATGTGTCTCTATATGCTTCTATGGGACTGTGGAGTGGAGGATTTCATCCATCCATCCATCCATCCATCAATGTTTAATGTTGAAAAAATATTGACAATGTTGATATTCACATCATTTCCTGTACTAATTTCAAAGAAAAAAAGCTCTAGTCATGTTATTTGACTTGGTTTCACTGAAAACCAACCATCTACGTTTCTGCAGAGTGCTTATGAGGCTCCTGGTGGCCAGTTCACTCGACGGCCATCTTCCTAAAGCCTAGCTCCTTCCACTTCCTTGTTCATCCCCAAAATGGGCAAAGAGGCGGAGCACAGGCAAAGTTAGGCATGGGCCCATGGTGCTGTTGCAGCATCCACAAAATGTGGCAGGTTGGCCCAGGTGTCTATCAAGAGGCCACGCCCTTTAATTAAACACAATCTCAAACCTCAATAGAATAATAGAATAAAAATAAGTTTGAAATTTTGTTTTACATGGGAGTCTATGGGCATTGACTTGCTTTGGGACACAGCCTCAACTGGCCACCCTGCGGATGTGGTGTTGTGCACCACTGCAAGTATTTTCACTTCAATTTTTGGACTTGCTTAAAACATGTATTAGTTTAAATACACATAAACCAATAGAACCGCTGTGAAAGCCTGTGTAGCCCCGGTGTTACTCTTCCATCCCATCATCTAACACTGTGCCACTATCTGACTTGTTAATATGCTGATCACCTTCCTGGTTCAGCTCAGCAGCAGCTTCACATAAAGGGAAACGTAGCATGAAAATACAATTACCATGCAAATAGGTCACATCAATGACAACGCTGCTTAGAAGCTGCAGTCTCTGTACTATCTGTACTGTCTCATCTCTGTGATCATTCGGGGGTTCGAACCCTGAGCGTGCTACTCCCAGTCACTTGTCCACCATATGTGTGGGAGAACATTTTTTCTTTCATGTGTCTTTAAGATTCTCTCCATTTCCGTTTCAACTTTCGTTTCATGTATTCACCTCCATTATATGTTTCCCCTCCCTCCCTCTATCTCTCTCCATGTTTACATAACAGCATCACAAAAGTAACGAGTTATAGTTACTTTGCCCAAAAGGTTAATGATTTAGTACCTGAGTCACAGCACCACAAAAGTAACTAGTTAGTTACTATTGACTTTACCCAAAAAGTAACTATTCCAATAACTAAATTAGAGCATTTCAAAAGTAACTCGAAAATTCCTCAAGAGAAATGTTGATGTGGACTGCACGTTACCGTGGTTTTGCCCCTTGCATGTGTCTGTTTGCATGTGAGGAGACAACCATGGCTGAAGTCCTCCATGTGCATCAGTTTGTTTGCACAGGGTCATGCACGCCAGCATGCACTGAATTTGATATGTTATCATCATGTGACCTAAATTGGACCTTCTGGCGGGCCAGGTTTGGCCCCCGGGCCATAGGTTGTACCACGCTGGTGTAACTGAAGGTGCATGTGTAATGTTCCTTGTTTTTCCATTTCCTGTTTTATTTTGAAACCCTCGTCCCTCGGTGAGTCTGCCATGTTTACTTCCTCTCGTGCCATCTCCCCCATTATCCCTGATCAGTTTCACCCATGTCCTCTTCCTCACTTGATCCCACTCTCCTTGATTGTTCCCTGTATATGGTCCCTCCCATTCCAGTCTTTCCTTTGTCTTGACGTACGCCCATGTACTGTCCGCACCATTCCTGTCCCAGTTGTTTGTCCTACTCTAAGTTAAGAAATCTTTTTCACATCTAAACACAAGTTATTTTTGGTTGTCCTAATGTGCCCAGTGGCTGTATGGATTCAAAGCTAGACCAGTCCTCCTGCTGCCCTTCCTCTGGTGTGTTTACAGGAGATAGTCCACACCTGGCAGCGGTGTTGATGTCATTCACCACCTCACAGACATGGTAGGACAATTCAGAACTCAGATTGGTGAATCTATTGTAGCTAAGCTAGTTTCAGCTGGTGTTGTAAATGTGCTGACAATCGTTTGACCTCTGTGACTGAGAATGCACATGGCGTGTCTATCAGACATGATGTTCCACATGTAACTGTACACTTTAAGCCTGACAAGGAGCTTCACACATTCAGGGGTGAGAGCACTGACAGATACTCTGTCCAGGAGTGGACTAAGATGACTAAGACTCATCTCAAACGACAAAATCTCCTCTTCCTGATCAACCACTGGAACATTCAAAGTCATTTAGCGAGTAAGGCCAGGGATGTTGTGAAAATCACTTCACGCAGTGATCCGATGCGTGATGTTACTGATAAATCGGAGCAGATTTATGACATTCTCCTTCACTACTTTGGTGACGCTTCCTCATGTCTCCCATTGGTGGATTTTTGTATGATTCTGCCCAAACATAATGACTTTCCTTTTGATTATTGGATAAGGTTAAATAAGGCAGTATATTTGGCTACTGAGGGCTTGTGCAGACAAGGGAGGCAGTCACAGGATAAGAGAAAGGAGTAAGCTCTTGTAGAACATTGCCCAGACCCAGAGTTTGCCTATGTTCTAAAGTGCAAGCTGATTCATGAATGAAAAGTGTGTGATGTGCAGGTGAGGATTAATCAGGGAGGAATGAGGCCTCATAACAGAGTGAGTGGTGCCAGACATCAGAGAAAAAATGCTACAAATATCACCAGTGAGCATTTTCTTTTGACAGAGGTAGGTACAGCAGCGCCCACGCAACATCACTTTCAGATCCTTTTGCCTTTCACTCTTCTGAGCCAGCCTCATCCTCCTTGTCCATCTCTCGAGCCTCTCCCAGCACAGAGTGAGCCCCAGGTTGCTTTGAGTGGTGCCCTGGTGCCAGCATCCCCAGCAGTCTGAGGAGAGGCTCCTCACTCATGTGGCAGACATTTTTCAGGAAAGAGCACTGACAGATACTCTGTCCAGGAGTGGACTAAGATGACTAAGACTCATCTCAAACGACAAAATCTCCTCTTCCTGATCAACCACTGGAACATTCAAAGTCATTTAGCGAGTAAGGCCAGGGATGTTGTGAAAATCACTTCACGCAGTGATCCGATGCGTGATGTTACTGATAAATCGGAGCAGATTTATGACATTCTCCTTCACTACTTTGGTGACGCTTCCTCATGTCTCCCATTGGTGGATTTTTGTATGATTCTGCCCAAACATAATGACTTTCCTTTTGATTATTGGATAAGGTTAAATAAGGCAGTATATTTGGCTACTGAGGGCTTGTGCAGACAAGGGAGGCAGTCACAGGATAAGAGAAAGGAGTAAGCTCTTGTAGAACATTGCCCAGACCCAGAGTTTGCCTATGTTCTAAAGTGCAAGCTGATTCATGAATGAAAAGTGTGTGATGTGCAGGTGAGGATTAATCAGGGAGGAATGAGGCCTCATAACAGAGTGAGTGGTGCCAGATATCAGAGAAAAAATGCTACAAATATCACCAGTGAGCATTTTCTTTTGACAGAGGTAGGTACAGCAGCGCCCACGCAACATCACTTTCAGACCCTTTTGCCTTTCACTCTTCTGAGCCAGCCTCATGTGTCTCATCCTCCTTGTCCATCTCTTGAGCCTCTCCCAGCACAGAGTGAGCCCCAGGTTGCTTTGAGTGGTGTCCTGGTGCCAGCATCCCCAGCAGTCTGAGGAGAGGCTCCTCACTCATGTGGCGGACATTTTTCAGGAAATGATGGATGGGATGCAATAGCATGGTTTAGCTCCCCCAGCTCGGGGCAGGGTGTGCCATAGCAACATGCATAGAAGACGTTCTGGGGAGAAGGCTTGCAGGGTGTGTAATGACCCAGGACATACTACCATGTCACACTCTATGTCTGAGAGGCTGTGTTTTGGCTGTTACTCTCTTGATGCCTCATGTATAAAGAAACCGTGGAGCGGATGTCATAAATCGTTGCGTGCCCATAACTTTCATCGTGATTCCGTTCGTACTCACAGTTTCACACAGTTTCACGCACACACCTGTCATTCATTGTTGGGAAAACATTCACAATCATTCAATTACCGGCCACACCCACTCCCCACAGCTGCACCTCCTCAGCACAACCACCACTGACTGACATAAGCCCCAGTCTCACACACACACATCTCGCCAGATTGTCATGTACCCTTGCATACTCACCAGCATTACTCTGTATGACCTTGCTTGCTTGCTCCTGTGAATTTAATCCCCTCAGTCCGTGTTGTGACGTCACAGTCCTATGTCCTGTGTTTCAGACTCCCGTGTATACTTCCAAGTCCGTCAACGAATCTTGTATGTATCTCCTGGTTACCGATCACTGCCTGTTGTACGGATTACGCATTTTTCCTGCTCCCTGCTGTATGGTTTCCCGGTACGGATTACGCCTTTTGCCTGCTCCCTGCTGTACGGTTGCCTGGTACAACAAAGACTCTTTTGAACTATCTGTGCTTCTGTGCATGGGTTCCCTGCATAATCCTGACAAACATAATATTGATTTGAGGAGCTAGCGCATATGTTAAGAATAAATCAGTGAGAAAGCAACAGCTACCATGGCTACCATTGATTACACAAATGTTCAAATTCATAACCCTTAATAATAATAATAATACATACATACATTTTATAAAGCACTATTTTTGCAGCTTGCAGATGTCTTAACGTTTAGCTGTTGTAACTCAGCCTGATGATGATTTATGGTTAGCTGCAGCCAGCTGATTAAATCACTGAACACAACGCCAGGTAACATTACCACAGCCATCACCACTTTAAGTGGCTGTTAGATGTCTTAGATGAGGTGGACATTAGATGTAGCCATGAAAACCGTGCAGGAATCCACCACTCTTTCAGTTGAGAGGCAATGCTGGAAACATGTGCACTGTAAATGATCCATCACAGCTAATAAAGTGGTGAAACAGCCTCCCCAGTGGTCCCAGCAGGCCGTGGCCTGTAAATGGCCTGGCACAGGTTTTGTAAACTGATTCCAGCAGAATCCACCAGGAGGGAGGCGGAGTCCTTGAGGGCCAAAGCTACAGCCATGCATCACAATGAGGAGGCTAGGGGAGGGAGGGAGAGAGAGAGAGGGAGAGAGAAGGACAAAAGAGGGTGACAATATCAATGATTTTGTCAGACAGGAGAGTGTGTGTGTGTGTGTGGAAGTCTATCCATCCACCCATGCAACCATCCATGCATTTATCCATCCAACTATGGATCCAACCATCCAACTATGCATTGTTGAGGAGAAGTATTCCCCTAAATTGGCTCACGACACCGGTTCTCCTTAAGGTCACCCTATTACCAGGATATCATAATATCCATGTCAGGGGGCATTCTAGCCACAACCTCGACCTAGATTACTCCCAACATTGTGAGACATGGTAGAACTGATAACTCTCCCTCTGTCTCTGTGTCTTCCATTTTCTCTTACTTCCTGGTGATATGACCCCGCAAAACAGCAGGCGCCAAAACCACCACCCTGACAAACAAAATTACCTTTGACCCCACGTATATCACCTGAGACATAAATATGCTGCCATCAAGAGGGGGTGCCCTTGAACCATATATTTTACGGAAACAAACAGTCCCTCAGAGCAAATGGAATAAAACTCTATATAAAACCCATTGGTCATCCATCCATCCATTCATACATCCCTGCATACATCGTCCATGCATCAATCCATGCATCCATCTATTCATGCATGTATTCCTCCATCCATCCACCCATTATCCAAATCCATCCATGCATCCATCCATCCATCCATTATCCAAATCCATCCAAGCATACATCTAACTGTCCATGCATCCATGCTGTGATCATCAATCTGTCTTTCTGTCCTGTATTTTTAGAATGGTGTGAAGAGGGGTATCTAACCCTGTGCAAACTACAAATATCAAATAGATGTTAACATGATATAGCTTTGTTATCAAAGGTTACAGTAATTGTCAAAAGGTGTGAAGAAAAATTAAATAAAATTGCGTGCAAAAAATGATTTTCAAATTTTGACATTTATGTTTTGCAGACAATATCAATCCTTTGAATATATATATAACATTACTTTTGGCCGCACAAACACAGTAAACAGACTGAAAACAAAGGGAGAGCTTTATCTTTTAATTAGATGGTAAAGGAAACAAGGCAGTGAGTGGATGATGCAGCTGGACCTTATTGATTTGAGCAGAGGGTGAAGGGCGCAGAGAGAGCGGAAGCTACAGGCCACAGCTGGACCCTTCTCTCCATTCACCCGGGGAGGCAAAGAGGGGCCACTGACGGAGGGAGGTATAGAGGGTCCACTCACCCACGGAGGCATAGAGGGGCCACTGACGGAGGGAGGCATGGAGGGTCCAGTCACTGTCCAGGCCTCTTGGCACCCAATCCATGAATCCACATGAGCCTCACCCATGTTGGTCCCTCCTTTGGCAATAAGTTTCACATCATGCACGTGACACACTCTGATCTGACTTTTCTGCGTGTTATAGCTTGGTTTTCAGGAAACAAAACATGTAAGTTATCGGGTGCATCTGATCTTACTGACAACATTAAAAAAAACCTCTCCTTATACTCACGCTGTCTACAGTAAAAAACATCTGGTGATATATGTGTGTGGTGTAACGGGAGTAAGCCTGTGTGAGAAGCAGTTTCTTCTGTCCTTGAAAATATGGAACAGGTGCTTGTAACTTTCCATAACGTTATCTACAATTCTCATCAGCACATTTGCAACCATGTATGACTTTGAATGTTTCAAGGACTAAGGCACTTGTTGATACTGAAGGCTATAATGAAGAAGAGCATTTTAGCAGAACAATCATCTTAATATATTGACACTTATATTGTATTTAGCTACGGAATTACAGTAATGTATTGACCTAAGTAGTATAAAAGCATAGTAATAACAGTAGAATCTCGATAATATCCACTCTGAGCTACTGTAAAAACATGGTGGCCCCCATCAAGAGGACCCACCCCTCATGTAAATACACATTAATTGGCTCATTTAAGAGTAATGGGGGGAAAACAATATATTTAGGTAATTATAAATTCATGAACATGTCAGTGTGTAATAGTTTTGTAATTTTTTGAGAAGTGACAAACATAACCAAAATCTCAGATTACCAAAATCTTCCCTGTAGACAGCAGCCACTTGATCAACATGGACCTGCTGATCTGGAGCCTCCACGCCCGGGGCCATGAGCTGACCATGGTACAAACATCCACCAGCTGGTACATCAAAGAGAGTGTGTGGCATTACCACTCCACCATTGTCATGCTGCCGCAGGCCATCGATATAGACGGAGGACTTCATGAGGAGTGTCAGGCTCAACATGTTCGATGTGCTTGGTGAGTTGTTGAGGATCCATCACCAGGCCATGATGGTCGTAGAGATATTTGAAAAGAAGACGCTAATGCAGAGCCTCTGTGACGCTGAGTTCGACATGATTCTCCTGGACCGGGGTTTGCCCGTCTGGGTTCTGGTAGCCCATGAACTCAAGCTGCTGATCACCTAGAATGTGAGATAGATACCCGGTGGAAAGAGGCACACCACGGTCGCTCCATCGCCATCATCCTACGTCCCAAATGCAGGATATGCCGCATCAGACAAGATGACTTTTATGCAACACATCGTCAATTTCATCTTCCACGTCCACAATGCCGTCCTCAAGAGGTTTATATTCTCCTCTCACTTTGACAGGTACTTTGGTCCAGATGTGAACCTCCATCAACTCCTACAGGGTACAGAACTCTGGCTCATGAGGGTGGACTTTGTTTTTGAGTTTTGTAACTCGTAATGTAGGACCCAATTGCAGCACTAAGAGGCAGAGACATGAACGAGAGTTAAGAGACTTTACTGAGACTGGAGAGTTGTGATCAGAAAGTACAAGCAAGACAGAGAAGTCAAGAACGGACGAGGTCGAACATGTGAAGACAGGTCGAGAATAGCTGGAACGAACTGCATGTCAAGTTACAATCTGGTGGAGGATGACTGTGGGAATGGAGGCTAAATACTACAGGGGCTGACTGAATGAATGAGAGGCAGATGTGTGCAAGGAGGCCGATGACAAGGTGGATGTGGCTAACCAGTGGCGTAAGGCAGGAACAGGATGGAAGGGGTGAGAGTAGAAGGTAGGATTGTGACAAGTTTCCCAGACCCACCATGCCCATTATCGTTTATATCGGCGGTTTCGTGTGCAAACCTCCCGAGCAACTACCTGCTGAGCTGGAGGTGTTTGTCTGAGGCTCGGGCGAGCACGGATTCATCCTGATGTCTCTTGTTACCTTCCTCAAACACCTGCCCAGGGAAATTGCTTCAGAAATCACTGCCACGTCCGCGCAACTTCCCCAGAAGGTCATATGGAGGCATGTTGGAGAACCTCTGGAGAACTTTGGTAACAATACCCTTCTGATGAAATGGTTCCCGAAGAACGACCTCTTGGGCTACCCCAAGATAAAAAGCCTTTGTGTCTCACCGCGGCACAAACAGGATGTATGAATCCATCTACCACAGGGTCCCGATCGTCGGCATTCCTCTGGTGTTTGACCAGTTTGAGAACGGGCTGCCAAAGTAGTGAATGTGGCACAACTCACACAACAGGACTTTTTGGCAACGATACAGGAAGTTCTTCATAATCCCTCGTACAGAGACAAAATGAAGCGGCTCTCGGAACTCCATCGCAATAAACCAGCGCATCTTTTGGAAATTTTCTGGATCAGGTTTATAATGAGGCACAGAGGCGCCCATCTACATCGTCACATCTCCGCACCAAAGTTAACTATGGAGTTCCACAAGATTACGTACGCAGTCCAATTCTTTTTACTCTATACATGCTGCCAATAGGCAACATTATCAGAAAACATGATTTAAATTTCCACTGCTATGCAGATGACACCCGACTGTACCTATCCGCAAGGCCTGATGACCCAAACCATTCGATTAAACTCCAGGACTGTCTTAAAGCCATTCAGATATGGATGACCCAGAACTTTCTACTTCTTTACACAGAAAAAAACTGAGGTCATAGTCTCAGGGCCAAAACACCTTAGCACCACTGTTAAATCAGGCAATAACCCAAGATGGCAACAGCCGAGTCCCCTGTTCTACTGTGAGGAACCTGGGAGTTTTATTTTACCAGGACTTATCATTTGACCAATAGATCAAACAGATATCTAGAACAGCCTTCTACCACCTGCGCAATATTAAGAAAATCAGAAATATCCTATCCCAACAACACTCAGAAAAACAAATCCATGCCTTTATAACTTCTAGGCTGGATTACTGTAACTCTTTATTGTCAGGATGTCCCAGTAGGTCCCTGGAAAGCCTCCAGCTGGTCCAGAATGCTGCAGCCCGTTTGCTGACTGGAACCAGAAGAAAATATCATATAACTCCCGTCTTGCCTTCCTTACACTGGCTCCCAGTAAAAAGTAGAATAGAGTTGAATCACTCCCTACCATCCAAATAGATCACTGCGCTTTCTAAATTCAGGACTACTGGTTGTTCCCAGAATTAATAAAAGTAGAACAGGTGGTAGAACCTTCAGCTACCAAGTTCCTCTCCTGTGGAATCAGCTCCCACGCTCAGTTCAGGAGTCTGATTCTGTCTCTACCTTTAAGGTGAGACTCAAAACTGACCTTTTTGACATGGCTTATAGTCAAAACTAGATCAGGCGAGACCTGTAGTAGTCAATACTATGCTGCTATAGGCCATAAATGCTGGGAGGAATTTCACATGATGCACTTAGAATGAGCACATAGACTGAGCACTCTTGTGCTTAATTTCTCATCTCTGCCACAAACCCTATGTCCCCCCTACTAAATTTAACCCATAAAAAAACACAGACACTACATGTTAAACGATCTTCCACTGTTTTCCAGCTATGCTGCTGTTGAACTGGACAAATGAAATGAAAAAATGTCAGCATTTGATTATTTTGTAATATTTGTGACAAAAATCAACGAAATCTTACACACTGCACCTTTAATTTGTACAACACTCAAGATGTTTCAGATTAGTCAGCAGAATGAGGTATGTTTGACACCCCAGCTATACATAGATGAATGACGTCTCTCTTTGTACCATTTTCATATAATCAAGCATTTAAGTTTGTGTAATGGTGATCATGGAGCGGAGGTATCAAGTTTCTGCTGACTAATTTCAAACAAATCACAAGTTAGCCCTAGCTATCAATGATCACATTTCAGTATCATTGAACCACTAAATTAATCTGATGAGCACAAGAGGAAGTACCTGATGTAACAGATCATGTTTAATGTGAATTTATTTCATGTAAATGTTACATTTTTATATTGAGTCATATTTGCTAACAGAGGAGGCAAAGTTTAAAACCCTTAGTGGGGTCAGGAGGCAGTCTATGATGTAAACATAATTTTGTATGATATTTTGTGATGACTGTGTTTTCAATAACTTTCACTCTAATGATTTGAATGAATGTATATTTTCTATTTCGACCAATCATACTGTATACATCTATGTATTTAATGTAGTTTTTACAAACTACATTTACGTCCCCATAGAGACGACCCACTCCTTCTGTAAATATACATTAATGGGCTTATTTAAGGGTAATGAGAACAAAAAAGGTGATTATGAAAATGTCAATATGTCATTGTTTTATAACATTTTCTTCCATCAGTAGAAGTGACAAAAATGACCAAAATCTTGCACAATGCACCTTTAACAACGGAGTATGAGCTGTCACTCATCATGTCCTCTACCTCCTTCTATTCTTTTAGTCATCCTCCCGCTTGACCCCGCGGAGATATCCATCACTCCTACCGAGAGACACACTCATTTCATGGGTCAATTAATTTTAATCAGAATGTGTCAATTTAATCTGAGTTCAAACCACTAGAAAGACACTTTGGGAAAATCTCATTAACCTTCCCATTTCCAATCTGCTCACTTCATCAGCAGGGCCGAGCAGCGATGACTCAGACTTTTTCAAACCCTTTTCCTTTGTCCTCTTGGTAAACAAACTTGAATTTGGGTAATGTCACCGGAATAGGAGCGCCAGGGAGGAGAGACGCACAACATCCTGCACAGACCCCCAAAATGACACTGCTATTGATTTAGTGTCCTTGGATTGATGGTTTAACAGCAGGGAAGAAAATCAATGGGATTTCAAGATAAGGTTAATATTAAGTGACTGCCGTGAGGATAAAGGGGGCGGGGCCCAAAAGGAATCCAAACACAAGAAGCAAAAACAAATTGAGTGTAGAATACCATGTCAAAATTCTGAGATTAAAGGTCACAATTATGACCAAAGGGTCACAGTGGAAAGGGAGTAGTTGGAACCTAATCGCAGCACGAAGAGGCAGGACAACCAGAGAGCGTTCAAAAGGCTTTAGTGAGCTCGGATGTAACAAACAGAAAGCAATAGGACACAGGCTTGGGGACGTAGTTGGAAGAGACGAGGCAGGTCGAAGGGCACAGGCTGGAGGTGTCATCGAGAGAGGAGAAACAGATCGGTTTACCAGGGGCAGGCGAGATGGGAAGATCAGGAATAGACGGGGTCAAACACGAGAATCAGGCAGAGAGATTGCTGGAAGGTAAGGCATGGCACGATATGATCTGGCAGAGGGTGAGTGTGGGAAGGGGGACTAAATACTGTGGGGCTGATTGGGTGCAATGAGGGGCAGCTGTGTGTGAGTCTGGTGACAAGGTGGGTGTGGTTGACTGGTGGTGTGAGGCAGGAACAGTATGGGAGGGGTGAGCGCAGAAGGCGAGATACAGTTTCTTTTTGTTCTACAATTTAATTTAGCAGACACTTTTATCCAAAGCAACATGCAACTGAGGGTGGATGGAATCTACATAAAGTTTTCATGCATTGCACTGTATTATTATTGTATTAACTTTTTGTATCATTATAATTATAATTATTTTAGGATTATAGATCCATATCATACAATAATTATAAAAATGATAATTATGTATATTATGTGTGTATATATATATACTGTATATAGTATAGCAACACCTGATCAGTTACTTATTTATTTATGTATTTATTTATCTATTTAATTCTTTATTTGTTATTTATTCATTCAAATTTGCCTTACCTTTTGTTTATTTCATCAGTATGGGCCGATTCAGAGATCCTACTGGACGGAACCGGAAAGCTTTCCATAAAATAAATAACAACACTGTTAGGCCGTTTTGATGCGACTCCTGTTATTGTTGAAACCAGCACGACCGAAGCGTCTGTTTACGTTTGTCCGGAGGCGTTGGTTGGAAACAGAGTATTGATTGACAGGTACTGTAGCCAATAGCGCTGCTCGAGCTGCACGCCCCGCGTAAAGTTAACATTTGAAGAGAGGCTCGATGTGCTCGCAGTTTTAGGTTAATTATCTGACTACATTCTGTTACCTCGTGGACAAAAGCGAGTCGTGCAGTGTCGTGCCTCGGGAAAGGCCAGTACGTCGTAGCGTTAGTCTTTGTTGTACAGTGCAGCCACGGGATCTATTTGTTGTCGCGCAGTGTTACGGCTGATAAACATTGCTCTGTGTGTCACTGTCACTCCTCACAGCCTTTAGATTATGTGAAGATGGCGACAGCGTTGATTTACGATGAGGAGATGACCAGATACAAACTGCTTTGGGTTGAGTGAGTACACTTATTTATTCACTATTCTTCACGTATCGATTGCATTAATCTGTTCTGGATGGTAGGAACTAGTGTGGTCCACTGTTTGTTGACCGGTCACTTTTAGAGGAGGACTCGTGCTTTTACTTCCGTTATTTGAATGTGTAACCGGAAGTTTTTAACTTTTCAACAAATGGAAAATGAATAAATGTTATAAATGTTAAATAAAAATATTAGAGACGTCCTCTGTATCATTGTAACAGCAAATTGTCACATTTGTATATTCATAATATATTAATTTATTATTTTTATTTTTGTAAATGCATTTTTCATATGAATACATTTCTATCTATACATATTTTCATTACTGTTGTATTGTGCACTACAATCCGTTTATTTACACACACACTGAAATATACATACATTATTTCATCGTTGTACTATACAGTACCTACAGCCGTTTATTACACCACTACATTAACAGAGTTTACAATATTTATATTCATTCATACTGTATTCTGTGCTTCAATCAAAAATTTTGAATGTAACTTTTAAACATTTGTTTTCTGAATGTATTTCACTTGAATACTGTGTATTCATACAATTTTGGGGTGCATATGAATAAACAGATAAATTGTTCAGTTGTCCATTGTCTCTATTGAGCATTCACTCCTTTATAGAATAGTTTAAAGTCTGTGTCTTTCTACAGTCCAGCCTGTAAGATTGAAGTCCCCGAGCGTCTGACTGTGAGTCATGAAGCTCTGGTTCAAACAGGCCTGGCCGATCGTTGTGTTTCCATCCCCGTCCGAAAGGCGACAGATGAAGAGATTCTGCTGGTTCACAGGTCAGATTCTGATTATTGAACGCGAGTCACATGACCTCACATCACTCAGCTTCATTTGCCTTTTCACTCCCAACAGTGAGGAATATTTGGAGGCAGTGAAGAAGACACCCTACATGACTCTGGAGGACCTGAAGGAGTTCACACTCCAATATGGAGACGTCTACTTCCACCCTGTCAGTCCCACACTTTATATTCTCACACCAGATTGTCTCTTATCTGTATCTCATACGTGACTCAACCAGTAAGGATTAGATTATGATTTTAAATTTCCTCCCTTTTTCATTAAACTGTCTTAGAACATCTATCACTGTGCCCAACTGGCTGCAGGAGCTGCACTGCAGCTGGTGGACAGTGTGATGACGGGGAAGGTGAGGAACGGCATGGCTCTGGTCAGGTGAGGCTGTTTAAACCAATGAGACACACTTCTGCTGATCACGTGATCATGTGTGTATGAATCATAACAAATATGTGATTCCTCTGTCACAGACCTCCTGGACACCACAGTATGCGCAACGCTGCCAATGGCTTCTGTGTCTTCAACAATGTGGCCATCGCAGCTCGATATGCAAAGCAGAAATATGGAGTCAAAAGGTAACGTCAGGTTATTTCTTTATTTGGGTTTTTTCTGACCAAACATACGTATCTAGCTGTTCTGAATTTGTCTCCATATATTCTCATACTTCATCTCTCAAGGGTGTTGATCGTGGACTGGGATGTACATCACGGTCAAGGGGTCCAGTACTGTTTCGAGGATGATCCCAGGTGAGTGTGTTCATTGACAGCAGCTGAAATATATAAATACATGAGAAATGATCTATGCTTCATTCTCGCTCCCAGTGTGCTCTACTTCTCATGGCACCGCTACGAGCATCAGAAGTTCTGGCCTCACCTCAGAGAGTCGGACTTTGACAGTGTGGGAAAAGGGGGAGGAGCTGGGTTCAATGTAAACGTACCATGGAACAGGGTGAGTGAGTCACCATCAAAATACAGACACATCAAGGAATTGTAAACATTGCCATGCCATATGTTACTTGTCATATGTTGATTTAAAGGGACATTGTGTGAAAATAACTTATAGTTATGATAGTAATAAGTCTGTTGTTTACACTGTTTGCAGGTGGAAATGCGGAACAGTGACTATCTCTCAGTCTTCTTTCATCTCCTTCTGCCGGTAGCATATGAGGTGAGATGGAAAATTAGCTTTTTGCTAACAAGGCAATGTGTTTAACATATCTTTTATATTATTTACGCACTGTGTGCATGTGTTTCTGTCAGTTTTGCCCAGACTTGGTTCTCGTGTGCGCCGGCTTCGACTCAGCCATTGGTGACCCGGAGGTACTGAGTATGAATCTTTGATAAACAAACAAACTTTAATTATTTATGTTGAATTTGTGTTGCTCTAGAAAGTGCTCTAGTTGAGAGCTTCAGCCTCCATAGACATTCAGGTTGGGCTCATTTTAAACTGAGTTGACCTTATAAACTGAACTCAGCGACTGTCTCCGTTTCCAGGGTAACATGTGTGCCACTCCTGACGTCTTCGCCCACCTCACTCACCCTCTCATGAATCTGGCAGGTGGCAAATTGTGTGCTGTGCTGGAGGTCCGTTTCTATCTATGTATCTATCCATGTAAATGTATTAGGTGGTATAAGTACAGAAATGTATGTATGTCTTTTCCAGGGAGGATACAACTTGACCTCCCTCGCCCAGTCTGTGTGTCAAACAGTCCAGACGCTGCTCAGAGACCCTGTGCCTCGACCTGCTGACCTCACAGGTCCCTGCAAAAGGTCTCCTCCATTTGTCTGTTAAATTTAAGCGTCATACTCTATCTCGTGTGTTTTTTTTAATAACATCAATGATTGTATTTTTGTCTCCTCAGCGCTCTCGAGTCTCTTCACTGCTCCCGATCGGCACACAGGCAGTACTGGTCCTGCCTCAGACATGCAGGTATCACATCCTTTTTACCATTATTATCATATTTATTCAAAAGTGAAACAATGTAGTAGAACCTCATACATACTTGCAATACTTTTACAATCCACTAGAGGGCAGGAAAATATGGCATACTCCTTTAACTGTCAACTTTTCATCATCGTCTCTCCTCCAGCTGATCTCCCGACCTCTGACGTCAGCACCAAGTGTTTTAAAGTGGAAGAAAAGGAAGACGAAGAAAACAAGGGAGATGATGAGGAAATTGTGTGGGCGGAGCCTGTGAATCGTTCGGCCCCGGCTGTTTGCACAGCTGTGGCTTTACCTGATGGCGTTACCTGCCCAGATGGATGTCATCCCTTCAGTCCACCTGAGGACTCAACAATCATCAACAAACTCAGGTATGGAGCTGCAGTTGTATCTCATGTTTTATTTCTTGTTATTCACAAAGTTGTTTTTACCTCATTTAAGAGAGATTTTCCCGCAAGAGGCGGTCGACAGCGACGTCCTCTCCACGCTCTCCCGTCTGGTCGCGCTCATGGAGAAGATGGAGAAGAACGAGGTGAAGCCTGGATGATGTTTTCTTTCATCTCTTTAACATGATGTGATCTGCCCGTGAATCCATCATTTCCTGCGCTGACCCGCTGCAGGCTTCCATCATTTATATTTAATTACTGCTTCTCTGCAGATCCGCAGCAGCCTGGCGCTGGTCTCTGACGTCTCCATGGCGACGAACTGCGTGGTCCATTATGCTTCATCTGCACTCACGCCCAGGTATAAACATACACACTGTTGAATAAGTGATTATATTAAGTGATATTCATATTCATTCTCTCTCTCCACAGGGTTTTGGTCGTGTCCGTCGGAGGTGACAACATTTCGAGTCATGCCGCTCCAGATGGGTTATTATCATTTTTATTCACCAACAAATGAAAACAATTATTTATATATCTGCAAAAGCATTAAAAACAATAATAATTCTGTTTGTAGGAAAACACTGGTGGTGCACTTCAGCAGCAAGGAGTCACAGGAACACGAGCGCAGATACTACATCCCTGTGTGTCTGAAGAAGGTACTGTGTTATGATCTTATATTAAGTTATAGGGTTAATAGATATGAATACAAGTGTATCCTATCACAGCACAAAATAGTTGCTATTAAAATGAATTAATTCAATCGTACAGTGTAAGATTTTCAGAAAACATGTTTATACTATCATTGTTTGGAGCAGCAGGAGAGAGAGGACTAATTGAACCCAACCAGATATTATCAGGCATTTCGGCTATAATTAAAAAAACATGTACATAGTAATACATCAATCTGGGCAACAAGAACAACCTAATCTGAAAATAATTACAAACTGGGACAAATTCAAAATCCTGGTCCCACATGTAGTTCTTGTCCTCCGTCTTCACGCAGGGCTTCAGTGATGAGTCCGGGTTCATGCAGGCGGTGCTGGGTCTCCTCCTGCCCCTGGGTTACGAGTACGACCCCGGCCTCGTCGTGTTGGCTCGAGCGCCAGGCAGCAGCGTGTGTGACGGTGTGTGGCAACACCTGACAGCTCTGCTGCAAGGGCTGGCACAGGGACACACACTGGTGCTCATGCAGGTCGGTACAGTAAAGGGTGTCTCTATCGTGTTTAATGGTACACTCTGTTTCCTGAATACTTACGAATTATGTTCCACTGACAGGACAGGGAGAGGGAATGTGTCAGAGCCACTGCCTCGTGCCTTCTCGGGGACCCTGCCTCCTCCCTGGGGCCACTGTCGGCCCCTCTACCAGAGCATGTGGAGTCCATAGAGAAGCTGAGAGGCAGGCTGAAGGTTGAGTGGGAACTGCTGCAGACCACAGGTGAGCCCTGCTTCACGTTTGAATATCTAAATAATACCTGTTCTGTACTAACTGGGGGTTTCTGTTCATTTGATACAGCACAAGACACGTGAAGAGATGATGAACTATTCTTTTCAATTCATATGAAAATAATGTGAGTCAAATATTTGACTGATCTTGGATTTTTTTTACATTCATTAAAAACATGACAACAACTCTGTTTTGGTGTTTGTCGAAACATAACGAGACCTACAACTTCGGAAACCCACACACTGCACCTTTAACTGATCATTTATGATATATTTAAGTCTAGATTCATAAATAAATACATTTTGCCCACATGTAAGCACCCTATATTCCTGAAGATGTGATTGTAAGGACCTGAACCACAGTGTGCAGCCATGTGGAGAACCTTTATAGGTGCAGTTCCTCATTCAACCATAGAGTGTCGCTGTGGTATGAGGCAGATGAACATGTGATGCACACAGGGTCCTCAGGGCTGTGATTGGGTCCTGGAAGCATCACAGGGAGGCGGAGTGACAACACAACAGTGTGTGAGGCTGCACACACAGGACACAGAGATACACAGAGTGAAGAAGAGGAGGAGGGGGAAGAAGAGGAAGATGTCTGGGGGTCCGACCACAGCTGCGAGCACACAGCCCAGTAAAGTGAAGAAAGAGGAGTCATCCTTTCTGGGCAAACTAGGAGGGACACTGGTGAGGAAGAAGAAGGCAAAAGAAGGTGGGCGATGATGCCTTTTCTTTATATGTGTGTGTGTGTGTGTGTGTGTGTGTGTCCACGGTGCTGCAGCAGGATGAGATGTCCTAATATGGGATGTCCCTCCTCCTCTGCCATATTGATTCATACCCTGATTTCCATCCCTTCTATAGCATAGATGAATTAAAGGTGCAGTGTGTGGGATCCAACGGCGTCTGTATGTGAAGTTGCATGCTGCTGCTGTAAGCCTTTCACCTAACTTCCCTATGTTAAGCCCATTCATTTGTCCATCCTGGGCTCCTGTAAAAACATGATGGCGGCCCCCATAGAGAGGAGGTCAATCAAAACAACAGCATTGCTACGTTTATATTCCATTTAGAAAAATGAAATCCTTCACCCATTTCACCCTAAATCTCGCGGACTGGACCTTTATCTAAACGGCAGCAGCTCCACACTCCTTCTCCATGAGCTAATGAACAGAAATAGAGGCCACAAGCAGTGAGCGGTGACAGGAATGTGAGGTTATGAAGAGCAGATAAAGAGGATTACACCTCTCTCACATACACACACACACACTGACTGTCTCACACCCTGCACCTAAACACACTTTATCTCACTCTCTGCACCTAAACACACAACTGTGTGAGTCCACCGCTCCTCACTCCTCACCAGCTGTTGACCAAACTACTATTTTCTGCCTCTACCCTCACACATGCCACCGCTCCACTCACTGTCTGTCAGGACAGCTGCAGGTTTAACAGTGTGTGTGTGTGTGTGTGTGTGTGTGTGTGTGTGTGTGTATTCACAGCCATGTGTTTGTAATCACTGTTAAAGCAGGGGCCACCAGTGGGATTTATTTTAATTGTTGGAAAGCCTCATTAAATCCCCCAGTCAGTTTGTTTCCCCAGTTTCCAAATTTTAACGAGATTCATTTTCAATTTAAAGGTCCAGTGTGTAAGATTTAGTTGACATAATGCACATCTCTATGGACAGGAGAAGGTATACATAATAATCATAATAATCTGTACGTGACATTTCTGACTCAAATTTACAGTATGTAGATTTTAGTGACATCTTCTGGTGAAGTTACATGCTGCAGCTGCCACATGCGAGTCTATAGGGACTGACTCACTTTTGGAGCCAGCCCCCAGTGGCCACCCAAGGAAGTTTTTCCATTTCCCTATTGGACTCCTTTGTCGGAGACAGTCCCTGGAGGTTGGCACTTGATTACTACTCATATACTTATTTACTTACTTACTTATATCCCTTTTTTGTCTCTATTTTCCAGATTATGAATTATGGATATGGATAAGGAAATTATTTCACCATACTCTTACACACTGGACCTTTAAAAGTCTGACTCAGATAGGACGGCAGGTGTAAACACAGCAGAGGGCGGGGCCTTTTAATCCAAAAAAGTGGTGTTTTGGTGCGGTGGGAAATGGAAGCGAGTTCCCTGAGGCCACTAACTGGATTAAAGCTCAGGTGAAACGCAGGTCAGAGACAATAAGGAACAGACAGAAGTGAACGTGTCGGTGGTGGGGGTGGGGGGGCGGGGGGGGGGGGGGGGGTAGCAGTGCGGGGGTGGGGGGTGGGCGTGGCCTCCCATGCTGCTGTTGTGGTTTCAGTTATGTCTGGGTGTGGTGCTTCATCACATCCTTTCCAGAGGAACACACCCAGCTGCAGCTCGGAACAGTCACCCCCCGAGAAGTTGCTTCACTTGTGCTGAATAATCATTAATGATGGTAAAGGAACAATCCGCCCAAATGCACTGTCAGTCATGTATAAACAGCACTACTGTTGCTGTGTGTCCTGATAAACAGGAGGAAGACAGGAAGTGTGCATCTCTCTGACAACGCTCTGCCAACAGCAGCAGCAGCAGTAACAACAATAATATCAGCTACGTTAGTTACTCACACTCTCACTGGAGTGTTTACATTCTGACTGTTCAACAAAGAGCAGGCTCTAACATCAAGGCTGGTCAAAGTAAGTCATCTGATATTTTAACATTTTATTCACTAGTTTTCCTTTTTACCCACTTGACCATGAGATTTCTCATTTCTATTTACATTAACACTAAACATTAATATTTTTCTGACCATTTATATATATATACATATATATATATACATATATATACATATATATATAATGTATACACATATATATGTTCTTATATTGACAGAATCCTAAAAGTTATATGAATAACATTTCCAAGTTTCTGATAATTCATATGCAATATTGTATCAGTACTATTGTCTGTATATGGTCGATTTCATTTAATTTACTTTCATTTTTCTATTAAAATTGAATTGAAGGTGCACTGTAAAAATGGAGTATATAATAGTATTTATTCTTATGATGTATTTATCTATTTGATAATGTCATTAATATAACATTTATATAGAAATATATAATGATATAAAATAAACATCATAAGTGTAAAATCACATCAATATACTGTGCAGAAAGGAAAGGATATTCAAGAGCAACACCACTAGATGTCACCAAATCCTTCACACTGAACCTTTAATTAAAAGTAATAATGAAAAAAAAACAATAACAACAACAATAATAATAATAATAATAATGATAACACAATGATGATAATAATGACAAATAAAAACGCCAAAAAAAAGATAATAGAAAAAAATGAAAATAAAGAAGTAAAGAAGTAATAATGAATAATATGCTGTGTACTAGGTCAGGTGACTTCCTGTTGACATGTCCCACCTGCTGAAGGCCCCTGAGGAACACACTCAGTGACACCGTCATCTCCTGCCACCTCTTACTCAGCGGCGCCTCTGTTGGTGTAAATAACCACAGCTATATTTATGCTTCAGTCTGTCTCCTCCGTGCTGCAGCATTATTTATATCCCCCTCCCTCTGCCACAGTCAAGCCCCCCCCACCCACCACCACCACCACCACCCCCGCCCTCCTACCCAGTTTCCTCTCAAGCAAAATATCTGACCCTGTAATTTGTATTATTTCATGTGACAGTTAATAAGATCCGTTCATTAATGAAGCAGTGAAACCAGCATGGGACTGCAGCCTGTTCTGTCTGCACAGCAGCAGCATGATTCATGATGGGCTGCAGCGGAACATGTTAAAGGCTCATTTCACCAGTTTTAAGTCCTATGGTGTGAAAGGT
>JAFBJT010109557.1:156383-167363 GCA_016785325.1 Chascanopsetta lugubris
AGGGGCGGGGCGGGGGGGGGGGGCGCGGGGGGGGGCGTGGAGTGGTACAGTGACTTTCTGAAATGCAGGTTCCATCAGATATTTTTTGGTTGGCATGGCTGTTCGCTGTGGGCAGAGGAACAACAGACCCTGAGGGGAAGCCAATTTCCATCTCCTCTCCACTCTCCCTTATGTTCAGAGCAGCCACACACACACACACACACACACACTATACTGTCTAATAAGTTACACTTGCCAAGAGAGACAAGAAAGAGAGAGAGAGAGAGAGAGAGTGCGAGCACAACTCCTGCTCCTATCATTTGGTTTTGCTGGCTGCAGATAATGAACATTAAAGTGAGGTTAACTGATTCAGGACTCACAGAGATTCATCTTCAAATAGTCCGTGTATCTGTGTTTCCACTTTATTAATGAAAGTTTAGCAGAGTCACCTGTACGGTCGTGAAAAGAAGAAAAAAAAGAATCAGCTCTAATTGGAGTCTGGAATGTCGGGACGATGGACTTTCATGATGAAAGCAGCTTCACAGTGTCAGAGTGTGATGACAGTGAGACTGGGATGTCCAACAGCACAGTGTCCTGCACAGAGGAACCTCCTCTCGTGTGTTCAGCTTGTTTACGTGTCTGAGCCAGAGACACACATAAACATCTACAGCCCCCCCCCAGCCCCCAGCCCCCCCCCCTCGTTCTGGTGATCATGAAAACTGAGATTTCCTTGGACAATAATTGTGATATATTTCTTTTCTTATATTTCAGCCGGTCTGTTGCACGTCCTATTTAAAAATCCTTAACGTTAAAGGTGCACTGTGTAAGATTTAGTCACGTCCAGTGGAGTTGAAGTTGCATGTTGTATCCATCACCTCAGCCCATGTAAATATAGATTCATGGGCTCATTTAAGAGTAATGGTAAATAAATAAACATTTCAGTGATTATAAAACGTCTTTTTTTAATATATAAAAAATCTGAAATATTACACACTGCACCTTTAATTTTCTCACGTCACGTTAAGTTACTAAATAGCGCATTGAACAGAGAAACGAATCCAAGATGTTTCAGTTCAACTGCTGACAAATCTACATCCTCTGGATCTAGAGCACCTCTATCTTTGCCGCGTGAATGTGTATTTTCTGTCTGTGAGTGTGGCGAGTTGAATGGGTGAGAGGGTGGGGGTGGGGGGGGGGGGGGGGGGGGGGGGGGGGGGGGTGGGGGGGGATGGGCGGAGTTAGGAACCTCTGTCTGTACTTGCTTTCCTTACTTGAGCCCTCCGGTGGGGACGGTGTGGCACTTCTTGTGCTCCAGCAGCTGCTCGGGTGTCTTGAGGAACTTGTGGCAGACGTCGCACTCGAACATCCGCGTGATGAGGTGGATCTGGAGGTGGCGCTCGTACATGCTGCGCGTCTTGCACACAAAGTTGCAGAAGACGCACTCGAAGCCTGGAGAGGGCGGGAGGAAGAGGGCGGGTTACGTGCCTGACAGCGAGACGCGCGAACCCCAGTGACGTCGTCAGGAGAAACGAGCCCCCCCCCCGCCCCCCGCCCCCCCGGGCTGCTCTCACACCTGCATTTGACCTCCACGTGTTTATCTTGAACTGATGTGGAAATGAAGGAGTTGGAGTCGCACCTCACATTCTGACAGACATCATACCTAACATCGCAAAGACACCG
Organism: Chascanopsetta lugubris; assembly: GCA_016785325.1. Lineage (NCBI taxonomy): Eukaryota > Metazoa > Chordata > Actinopteri > Pleuronectiformes > Bothidae > Chascanopsetta > Chascanopsetta lugubris. The sequence continues at coordinate 158,043 of JAFBJT010109557.1, forward strand.
AGAACAGTCAGGCTTCGGTAGCTCCGGCGTCACTGCGATAAACATGACTAATCCTTTCATTTGCACTCGCACACTTTGCAGTCACAATCTTCCCAACGTGTGGTGGAAGCGTATATCACTGCACCGGAGGAGAGAGTTGGCCTCGCAAGTTAGCGAGTCACGGAGGATGTAGTCCGAGTCTCGATGTGTATCCAGAGGGGTAGACTCCGCCTTAAATGTGCAGAGTCTACAAATAGCCACAGAATTAGTTTCTGTGTACAACACAAGGGGCAATGAGCAATAAGACTCATGGATATATATACGACTATGTGTTTAAATCTCTAAATCACTTAGTATATATATCTTGTTTTTCATTTTTTCATTTTTATAACCACTCACATTATTCCTACATAGATCCCCCTGCTGAGTTGACCCGTATTGTGTCGTTGACCTCGTGTTAATCTGCATAGAACAAATGGAACTATTTTAATCTGACTCTTAGAAGGATAATAATCATTCATTCAAAACTGCCTCCATTAGGCCACACCCACTGTTTTTAAAAAATCCATAAACTGAGGTCAACAACTAAAGTCAACACTTCAGATCTCATTTTCAATGTTCTACAGCTCTTCCAGTATTTCAGCAGGGAGTGATCCCTCCTGTTCTTACCCGTCTTTGTCTCAACACCCAGTTCCACAATCTAGGTTTTCCGGGGGCTTTGACAATGATCTGAAATCAATCTGTGTCGTCTTGCCTTTGTCAGACTTGTCCTCAGTCCCTGATCCAGAGTGGCTTCCAGAGCTGGACTGGCTGCCGGCGGAGGAGGGCGGGGCGAGCAGGCTCTTCAGTTCTTCGTTAGCGTGGGCCAGGTCTCCGCCCTCTGAGCTGTTGAGCGAATCGCTGAGGGCCGAGAGCGACGAGGACGTGCTCTTGGTCTCGCTGAGGGGACTTCGCGAATTCAGACCTGGAGACAAAAAAAAAAAATATATATATATATATATATATAGATAAGAGAGGTAAAGCAAATAATCTTTATTGTTACGATGTAGAAACTATGCGTCACAAGAAGATCTTGTTTATCTTATTTTATTTTTTTTTGAAACCCTGCAGAAATGACTTTCTTATCATTATGTGCATCACACTCTGACATTCTCAGAGCGGGAGCAGCCTGCCTCGATTGTCATGCGCCTCCGTCTGAGGCCCCCGCTGCCAGTCCAATCAAGATGCAGTGTGCTTTTATTGATCCCTCTCTCTAAGTCTGCAATTCACTGGGAAGAGAGGGAATTAGATGGGGAGGGGAGGGCGAGAGGAGCGAGCGAGAGGGGCGAGGAGTGGCAGGTCATGGCCGAAGGAGCTAAGATGGCGGGAGCATCTTGGGGCACAGCTAAACAAAGGGCATTCACTCGGGAGGGAGTGAAAGGAGGGAGGGAAGGCTGCACCACGGATCCTGAAATGGTTGACCTATCTTTTTAATACGCACACACACACATGGCTGCACATACAGAAATGCACACACACACACACACACACACACACCGTCCTCGTGATTTTAATACAAGATAGCGAGCGGCAGAAGAAGAAGAAGAAGACATGATGAACTGGCTTCAATCAAATCTAAATATACCAGGGTCAGTGGCTTCACGGTGTTAGCTGCCGCCTGAATACAGTATTGAACCAGCGCGAGGAAGCTTTTATCTCCACTGCTGCAGTATTTAGCATCTGCTTGCCTTTTCTCACAATATCTTAAAGGTTAATGCCGCAGAATGTAAGCAAACGGAGGAGACGGCGCTCGGAGCCAGTGGGCCTCGACCTTGAAATATACCTTAAGTGAAAAAAAGAGAAAAAAATACATTCTCTCTTTCACCAGCAGCACCTCACCATCCGAGAGTAAAAGAGGCAGAGAACTCAGGGGGCGGATATCAAGGAATACTGTCACATAATTCAAACCCCCCCCCTCCCCCCACTGCGAAGGGCCACCAAACCAACCAACTTCACGGGGGGTCCACTTGAACTGCAACACCTGCTGAGCGCGGACGTCTTTTGCCGGGGCATGTCCACACGTTGGACCACACAACCGGGTGTTTACAGTCTGTCAGAGTTACCTCAACGTGCTGCCACTTCCACTTCACCCTCGCCAGTTTGAGACCATTAAAGGTGCAGTGTGTACGATTTGGTGACTTCTATTGGTGAAGTTGCATGTTGTATCCATCCCCTCACCTTTTCCCTTTCGAGGATGCAGGAGAACCTACGGTAGCCCTTGGTTGTCATTTCAGTTCCAAAGATTTATTAAGCACTGTACGTCCACTCTGGGCTGTGGATGTAAAAACATGGCGGCCCCCGTAGGGTGGACCCGCTCCTCATGTAAAGGACTCATTTTAGGGTATTTCAAAAAGCAAGTCGTACATGGAGGTGTTTATACATTTGTAGGAATATATAATTGTTTTGTAATCCTGGTCCTACAGAAAGACGTGACAAGAATTGACCAAAAACATTACACACTACACCTTTAAATGTAGAGAGGAGCATGCAAACGTGTCCAGTTTACTCGAGGCTCTTCGGTTAAAGACCTGGTTTTGTTATAAATTACAAAACACCTCTATAAATAGCCCACTAGTGAATTCTGATGCTTTTACAATGATTAAAAAAGATGGATCTAAAATAGCTGTTGAAAATGACGTCAGCCTGTCGGGGACAAAAAAAAAGGTCATTACGTCATTTTCTGTGTTGGCAGCAGTGACCTCACGTGACCCCGGCGTTGTATTTTAATAAACTAACATTAGCCTTTTCCTGCTAAACATCCTATTCAGGTTTCAAATGTCATTCTCTGATGTGAGTTGGGGGAAGATGATCTCACTAAGCTTAACGCGCCAGTATCCTACTCTCGTGTTTGCGACAGGGCTTATTTTCAACAATGCTAATCACCCTATCCCACTTCCTGCAGAGAGAACAGGTGCGACAAGGACTTCCAGGTTTGCTCACAAAAAAAAAAAAACATCATCACTTCAGGCCTCTACTCAACCGGATCCCCCCCCCCCAAAAAAAAAGCACCCCCCCAAAAAAAAGCAAGCATAAACTCGCACAAACCCTATCTCTCTCAATCATCTTTAATGAACCACTGGAAATGTGTTTATCTGCAGAGACGCAGCTCTCTCTCTCTCTCTCTCTCTCTCTCTCTCTCTCTCTGTATTTTCTCATTGTTTTCCAGAGTATGGGACAATTCTGTGACAGGCTGCTGGTTAGAATAATTAGCTTAAGAATCAGCATTTCCTGCTGTTGCACACTAGCCGGGGGGGGGGCCCAACTTTGGCTTGTATGTTTACAAACGCCAGCCTGCAAACCTCTTGTACCTGTGCGCTCGGTGGTGGTGGCGGTGGTGGTGGTGGTGGTGGTGGTGGTGTCCATCTTGTGCGGGACTGAGATAAATGCCAAACCCGGGCTGAGAGACTTAAAAGATGGCCACAGTGGCATCGTAAACCCAGATCGTCTCCAAAGGATCCAAGGCCTATTGATTTTTCTCCCCCTCAGGCACGATAAGGGCCAACCTCCTCAGATAAACAAGGCCACTGTGGCCTCTGAAAGACCCCTCAGCTGTCTGGGCCCGGACAATCCCACCCACCCGCCCACGCACGCAGGAGGCAGAAATGTGCGCGTATACAGGCAGGAATGGCGAAAAGGAAGAAAACGTCAGCAATAAAGCGGACAGAGCTGTTTAGACAAAAACACTCATATCGACCACCGGAGGTTCAGAGCGGCAGCTTTAAAAGTCCGGGGAAGGTCAAGAGGAGGAGGCGGCTTGTTTGTGAAACCCAATTCTACTGTGTCTTTTCCCGGTGTCCTCTGAACTCATGCTGCACTGTGTCTTTATCAAGTCTCAATTACTCTTTCATGGTTCCGTCCTCACTTCACAGGTTCCGCGCCGATTCCCTCTCATACCTGGACGGCGGGAATCGTTCCGTTCTTCAGCCGTAAACTGGATCTGAGACCAACGCTACATTAGCATTACCAGCCCGGTTATTTACGCAAAGGGTTGTAATGCATGAGGTTGTGGGTTCAACTCCCAGCCTCTCTCCATCCTCCACCCTCAGGTGTGTGTCGTTTTGGATAAAAAGCGCCTGCTTGAATTAAAGGTATGTCGAGAGAACAAAGAGGAAAACGGAAGCTGGACAGCTAGCGTTAGCTGCTACTGCTAGCACTGTTACGATGCAGCCAGCGCTAGCTTAAAGAAGAGGCCACACGGACACAGCTCGGGTCAGAGAACAGACATGAACAGACTCCAACGGAATTCCGTGACTTCAGCCCGGTAATCTGTTGTAAATCTACTGTCTCTTAGAGTTGTTGTAAATGTGTAGTCTCTCATTCTGGCATTGTGTGTTCATTTCTCAACCACGAGCCATCGAAAGCCTTCAAAACAATTTGTGACATCAAAGGTAAACAACATCTTCACGATGATCTAAAACCAGGGGGATCCACAGGCTCCTCCATAGTTTGTATACAATGTGCAGTGAAAAGCTTTGTCGCAGAAAGCAGCTATTTAACTTCTGTTATTATTTGGAGTAAAGTGATGACGGGGTGCACAGCTGAAACAATAGAAAAGTGTGTCGCTGTCCAGTGTTTCTATTCCGAGCCGCAGTGTGTGAGCTACCACCTACTCCACCGTGAGAGAGGAACTCAACCCAACATGAATCACTTTCATTCCATTTCAATTTGTTTGTTTTGCTCCTGTATGTGTCTGTTTTTGACGGTACAGTGAGTAAGATTTAGTGACACCTAGAGTTTGCATGTTGCAGTTGCATTCCCCCTGACTCCACTCTTCCCCTACTCTCAAAAGGTGTTTAACATATAGTATATATATTTTTTATTTTTGTATTTAGAATAAATTAATGAATAAAATACCCGCCTTACATTTGACGGACCAGCCTCTGATCACAGTTCATATATTCAGATGATCACTGCCTCATAAAAACATCAGTCTCTGCAACATCACTACAAAATGAAATGAAAGTAATTTTCTATCAAAAATCTTACACACTGGACCTTTAAGTAAAGAGTTAAAAATTGAGATTCTCATGGTTGAGAATGTGCTGATTTTCACTGTGTCAAAACAGTAATTCATCAATCAATGAAATTCATTCCTCATCTGAAGCTTGGGCCTTGGTAGTTTGTGCCGGACAGGTCTGATATTAGAGAAAACAGCTCATTCACAAAAGTGGAACAATTCTCACACACACACACACACACACACACACAGAGCGATCATCAGTGATCGGTAATTGATGATGTCATTCAGTAACCATCGGGCCCCGCCGATCGATATCTGAACGCGTGTACCTGCGTGTCCGGTGCTAATGTGGTTCTTCATGTCGTTCTCCTCCATGCAGACGTAGTCGCAGACGCTACAGCAAAGCGAGAACATCCACTGCTCCTTGTCCACATGGAGCGACATGTGGCTGACAAACTGGGCGTTCAGCTCCGTCTGGAAACCACACACATGGCAGCTGGACAGAAGAGAGAGAGAGAGAGAGAGAGAGGAAGAAAGATGGTGAGAATGAGAGGAGGGGGACCGTGTGACTTTATATTTGCATTAATTACTAAATGGACTCGAGATGTTACATGTCTGTTAATCTGAGGGATGGAACAATGGCCGTCTAATGTGCAGAGAATGTGCTTCAGGCTGCGCTCACGTCCCGAAAATAATGTTGTGTTTGTACATTGAGACACAGAGAGTTGGACTTACTTGGCGACTTAGGTGTCGAGTTGAATTTCAAGGCTTTTTCATTTCAGCTTAAAAGGTGCCGTGTGTGAGATTTGGTGACCTCTAGAGGTGAAGTTGCACGTTGTATCCATCACCTCACCCTCACCTTTCTGAGCATGAAGGGGAACCTGTGGTCGACTTCAGTTGTCATTTAAACTCAAAAGATGTTTAGAATGTCCACTCCGGGCTACTGTAAAAACATGGCGGCCCCTCGTAGAGAGGACCCCGCTCCTCATGTAAATATACATTCATGGGCTCATTTAAGGGTTATGGAAAAAGAATAAAACATTTAGGTGATTGTAAGTTCATGATATTGTCAGTTTGTAATTGTTTTGTAATATTTCTTAGAAGTGACAAAAATGACCAGAACCTGACACACAGCACCTTTAATTTAATTAATACCAATTAACCAATTCAAAATTGAAATCTATAGATGGAATGGTAGGGGAAACACTGAAGAGTGTACTTATTATTTTGAAATTTGAGATTTCATCATCAGTGGTAAAGACATTAAAACCAATTGTGTCTCATACATTAAAACAACTTTGCTGATTTCTAATCTTTCTCTTGTCTTTCTTTTCTCACTCAGCTCCAGTTTCCAAGCAATGTGTCAAAAGGTCACGAGTCTCGACCTCAGCTTGTTTATGAACATTTTAACAAGACAAATGTGTTTTTTAACCTTTGAACTGAGCCAACTTTCACAATCAGTACACTACATAACTTAAAGCACATTGAACCAACATATAATGAGTGGAATATTGATTGAACTCAAGGCAAATGAACACATTCTCCCAAAATGTTCACGAATTCAAACAATGGACATGGCATGAGAATAATACACTTTTGGAAAAATCAGTATTTAATGAGAGCAGCAGATGCAGATGAATCCGTGATGCCTTGCTCAGAAACAGTGTGTGTGTGTGTGTGTGTGTGTGTGTGTGGGGGGGTGGGGCTAGTGTGGGGGGGGGTTAGTACCTGTAGTAGTAGGGGCAGTTCTTGCGCTCGGCAGAGTCGGCTGTGACGGCGTTGACGATCTGCTCGGCGTCGGTGTTGACCAGCTTGACAGAGTGGATGGTCAGGTGCTGATTGAGGTTTGCCCTGCACTTGGCTGCGTAAGGACACAGATGACACTTGTACTTTCTCTCCTCTGCAACACAACGTACACACAGACGGACATGAGACCCGGGGGTGGGGAGGGAGGGAGGGAGGGAGGGGTGTGTTACTGTAAACATTACCACGGATGGTATTTCATTAAGGTGCTCTCACTCACCGAGCCTTTAAATCGAGCTTAAACCTAATTACCTAATGCCTTTAACCCCGCGTCACCTCCGCCTGACCCCGCCTCTGATTTTGATCCCGGAGAGAGGGAGGAAGTCAACTTCACCACGTCTCGTTTGTCACAAGACGGTGATTCTCCCAGACGCCCACTTTCTCTCCAGCTTTCCATTTGCCCGACAACTGCCCATTTCATTCATTTCAGAAAGATGGCGGCCGTACTTCTCATCACCGCCCTGACACCCCACGTTCATCGTGGGCGTTCCCCATAAACTGTGCGTAATGATGGACATGGGGGCGGAGCTCAGAGAGAGCTGGGGGTGGGCCCGTGGTGCTGTCACAGCATCAACAGAATGTGCCAGCTGAGGTGTCACTCCAGAGGCCACGCCCCTGATTATACATCATTTCAAACCTCAATAGAATACAAATAAGCAAGTTAGAAAGAAATCCGACCGGAATAAATGTGACCGATTGAGACCGAAACCGTCGTTTTGACCAGACTTGAAACTGTTTCATTCACCTCTAAAGTCGATCAAATTAACATGGCCGTCGAGAGCAACTGACAGCCTCAAGTGGCCACCCGGTGAACTGCAAGTTCTCCCACTCCCCTGTTGGCCTCATCCATCAGCCCTGGAGTTTGCTGTATCTCACACCACCAGGCACATTCTTAGGGTAAAAACCTTGTGACTGGTCCAAAAATGGTAGAATCATCTCTCTCTCTCTCTCTCACTCTGATTATGCTTTAATTCATCCTACGTTCATTCCAAGCACACTTCAAAATTAGCGAGGATGCGGCGGCTGTGTAACGACGCCACGGACCAGACAGCACATTTAGAACAGCTTAGAATACAGTCAGTACGACCCAGAAACTCTAAATCAATCGCAAAGCCATAATTCTTCACCCCCCTAAAAAACACCAAAATCAACATAATAACATTCTATCCCTGAAGTTCCCCCCAATCAAACACACACACACACACACACACACACACACGCACGCACACCATTTGCCCCAAGGACATGGAGCCAGGCAACCTTTATGTCGCCGGGGAAACCAAAAAGACCATCACACTGACATATGCCCCTGCTTCTGCTCTCTGTGGTGTGGCCAAGCTGTTCTCAGCCAACACGCTCAGATGGTGTGTGCGTGTGTGTGCGCGTGTGTGTGCGTGTGTGTGTGAGTGTGTGTGTGTGTCATGCAGCCTGTGGTGTGTGCACGCAAAATGTGAGAGCGTGTCCAATTGTGCGGGGGCATTTTTAAACACGAGTTTCCATTTGTGCACTTAGTGATTTGGTCTGGTTATTCCAACCAGGCTACATTAATTTCTAATCCCTCATTAATTGCTTTATATAAAATTGTATTTCATTATTTTTCTCCCCCCCTGCCCTAATTAGGACGGAGAGCGGGGGGATTACAGAGAGGAGGGTGTTTTGGGGGATGAACCAAATGTGTAGTTGTGAAGATCAATAGTTGCTATTGCGTATGTGTTTATGTGCTTATTGTTATTGTGTATGTGTAAATATGATAATGATGTTGATGTGTACGTATACTGTATATGTGTGTGCGTGTATATATATATATAGTATGTGTGTGTCTGTGGACCGAATTATATGGGTACATAAGTACGTTATATGCGCACGCATATAGATGTATATATATGCATCAGTGTGTATATGTGTTTAAATGTGTGGATGCCTGTGACTACATGTGCACAAGTATATACATAACGCTTTTATTTTTATTTTTAGTATTATTATTATTATGATTAGTCCCTGTTTTATTCTTTTCTATTCTGTAACACACCTTAAAATCAGGTGTGGGCTCCAGTGGAACTTCGATGCAGAGGAATGGATTTGGGTTCAGGATATTAAAGATGAATGAGAGTCAATGTGAAGCCCAGTTCAGGATAGCTGAGTAAATGTGTGTGTGTGTGTGTGTGTGTGTGTGTGTGTGAGAGAGAGAGAGAGAGAGAGAGAGAGACAGCCCTCTAGCCGGGTAATTAGACGGGCAGTTTTCCCACCGAGACTAATCATGGTAGTAATCTCTTTAAAGTAAGGGTAATCTAGTCTAGTCAACCTTATTTACTTATTGCGCCAGCACAAACACACAAAGCGCACAGACTCAACAACTGCTGTCTGTACAGGCACAACACACAGACTAATGTAAGCCTGTGTGGCGGCGGTTTGCATGTTCTCCAACAATAATGCTGTGTGTGTGTGTGTGTGTGTGTGTGTGCATTTACCTGTGTGTAGAGACAGATGTCTAGAAAGAGTTTGCTGTCGACCGAACACTTTGCCACAGACCGGACAGGGAA
>JAFBJT010109557.1:184598-198760 GCA_016785325.1 Chascanopsetta lugubris
CTGTGATTTGTAAATGCGGGCTATATAAATAAACTTTGATTTGATTTGATTTGATGATTATTAAAAAAAAGTAACATGTAGCTTCTAATAATGTTTATTTGTAGCGCCTTTATTCCCAGCACTGAAATCAACATAGTGTCCCCACAAGTACAGGTGCACGAGAGTGTGTGTGTGTGTGTGAGCGTGTGACTAAGCACCGCTGCACATGGCACATGTCCAAACTCACTAACACCGACAAGGTCACGCATGATGTCGGCGACATGATAACCGACGTCTCCGATCATAGCCTGACACCTGCTTTACCTTTTGAATGAATCATTAGCATACCGAGAAGCGCGCGACTCCGAATAACTCTAATGACCCACTGCTATAAATACTCGACAGTGTGAGTCGTTGAGATTAACCAGGTGCGGCGACATCGCGGAATGAAAGAGGCAGAGAGGACAAAGAGAGAATGTACTGTGTCCTCTTCACCCACACATTCTGTAGATATCCACAAAGTCACAGCGACATGTGTATGAAGTGTTTCCAGAGCCTTGTCGGCCTGAATAATGCATCAGTGCCCCGGTGCAGAGCAGATGCATAGTAGCCCATGTATTTATAATATATAACAGAGCATTCAGAGAATGAAGTGGCAGCAGCTGCTGCTGCTGGTGTTCTCTGGAGAATCATGCCTGGAAATCACACACTTGATGTGGATTTCCCACATTTTTCACCCACTCTGTGTTCTGCTCCATCCCAAGTATTATATTTCAAATGAAATGATTTCTTCATGTGCATGAGAGGAGCATTTCCGTTGTCCTCAGGAGAAAGCTCTGTCACTGTTTGGAGCAGAATATTTCTCCTCATCGAGAGTAATGACGTCATCCTGACTTCGGATGTGCTCCTCACAAATGAAGTACAGAAGAATTTGAAGGTGCAGTGTGTGGGGAAGATTTGGTGACATCTAGAGGTGAAACTGCATGTCGTATCCATCACCTCACCCTCACCCTTCTTAGAGTGGAGGAGAACCTATGGCAGACTTCATTTGTCATTAAAACTGAAAAGATTGTGAAACTGTGAAAACATAGAGAGGACCCGCTCCACATGTAAATATACTTGAATTGGCTCAATTAAGGGTAATGGAGAAAAAACAGAAGGGTGATTATAAATTCATGAAAATATCTGTAGGCTATGCAATTGTAGTGTTTTGTAGTGAAGTGACAGAAATCACCAAAATCTTACACAATGCACCTTTAAAACTCAATGATGACATATGCAAACAAATAAGCAAAGTAGCCCTCCATGTTTTCTCATTTCAATCTATTTCTTTACAAATAATTCTAACAAGCTCTTTCTCTCACACAAACTTTAACCCTAATAATTCTAGATTTCTTTCCATTATGCCATGTTTGGTCATGCACAACTCATCCTGCACCAGAGTTAAGGGGGGGGGGGGGGTCTTTACATGATCATTTGGCTAAATTACTGTTTGTCTTATATGAGCCACCGTACTTTTGTTTTGTATCTGTGCCAGCGAGTCCCATAACAAGCAGTTCCACCAGATGGAGGAATGACACAGACCAGAGCTCTTCACTCAATATTAATTTCCATCTCGTGGGATTGAAAGCAGTGGTTTGGATTTAGTGACATCTTATGGTGAAAATGCATCCCCGAACCTCAGAGAAATCCCATAGTATGATTAACTCAAACCTCTCCGACCTGCCCATCCTCCCACCCAACCCCACCACCACCACCGTCAGCAGCAGCAGCACCACTCTGTCCCATCTGTAAATGTCCATGCCACCATTAAGGAACCATCTGTGGCTGTGTTTCATTGGCCAGTGGCTCAAGGCTCAACGTTTTTAAATAGAAACAATGGTCAGGCTTTGGAAAACAGTGTGATACAGAATGACAGAGCTTCAATCGGCACAATATCTATATATACTTGCGATATACCATGTCCTCATACTTCTTTAATGGTATGTAATTATTTGTATTATCTCTTGGGAATGTGGACGATGTAAAGGATACTAACGGAAGGCGGCCTTACGTTTATTCCTCTTGCTTCCATGCGCTTGGCACATTTACATACTCTGAAACACTGACAAGGAATAAAGAGCCCGTCAGGTTAATCAGTCCCAGTGAATCAGGTTTTCCTGCTCCTCGCCAGAGATGTTCAAGTGTTCCCAGACCAAATTAGGTAAATTATCCCTGCAGCATGTTCCGAGTGGCTCCTGAAGAAATTACATTGAGTCAATGTCGTAAAGGTTTTACAGCCATAGGGGACAAGTCATGGCTGGGGTTGCCATGTCTGACAGGTTGCTGGCCAGGTTATAGTCCTGGCTGTGCCAGTTCCTGATGTTAGAGACTCATTTGAGTCTCAAATTAGTCTAACACCAGATAGATAGATAGATAGACTTATTCAGTCATTCAAAATACAGTTCATGTAGTGCACATCTGAATGAAATTACGTTGCAATAGGCTCAAAATATAATGCAAGAGCTGCAGCCACAGCAAAACAAGGTGCCGCCATCATCCACATATGTATATACTTCAAATTTTGTTAAACATGCACTGATCTTTAGGCCAAGTGACTGATTCAAGCAACAGAAAGCACTGAGGAGCTCGCACTTCTCATACTCCTAAAGACAGAGAGAGAGAGAGAGAGAGAGAGAGTACTGTCTGCTTTTTGCTCTTCAAATCTGGGCTGTATGCAGGCGCAGTAATCCTCCCTCTCTGTCACACATTGAAATCTGTATGTTTTATTTTCACAATGCACAGTTGCAGAACGTTTTATTCGACTACAACATTTGCATATCCCTGGTTATGGCAGCGTCTCTGTGGCTGTGAGTCACGATACCAGGCACATGCTGAGCTGCGACTACAAGATACAAGCTTGGGATCTGTAAAGACAAATAAACCAATTTATTTGGCGGCACGTTCCTCCCGCTGACATCTCCAGTATGACGAGGGACAATACAGACGCACAGAAACGGAAACAACTCAACGTTATGGCTCCATTTCTCCATCGCTCAGCTTTTCACGGAAAATAATTGGTGTGACCCGCGGGAGACAAACACACATCAATTAACTGGGTTTTCCAATCAAAGCTGTCTGGTTTCAGTCTGACGGAGGCAAAGGTCAGAGAAGCGGGCGGAGTGCGCTCAGTGTTGTGAGGCGGCTGAGAAGCAGGTGAAGGTGAGAGGGCTGCGCTCAGAATAACCTGCATGCTTTCTGTAATCACAACACATCTTTGGCTTCACTTCTACAGGGAATACGGAGCTGCATGATTGCGGTTGCATGGGAAGTCATTTGCAGACACGGCAGGAAGATGAATTGTCCAATATGAGAAATAGTTCCAAGTGACAGAAAAACAGGCTGCGGTGAAGCCAGGGAGTATTTTTTCCATTTATCACTGGGCCGGGATAAAATTGGTTGGGGAAAGAGGCTTAATAGAAAAAATACTTATCAACTGACCTCCTGTTTATTTCCATTTGCTCTGATTCGAAGAGGAAGCGGCTTACGCGGGCTGAGAGATTCATTCATTTAGTTCTTAAGCTACGTTGGATTTCATTCATTATAGTATCATTACAATTATGTTCGGAGTCAATCCTACAGATGGTATTTTGAAGACGTCATGTAATAATAATAATGATATTAATTCCCACTGCACTCTCATCTGATCGCACTAAAAATAAAAAATTTCCCATGCCACTGTCCTGAACTACAACGCAGCTCTGATTGTAAAAAGCCCCGCCTCAGTCCGAGGTCTCCTGTGGACGGACATCATCAGGCCGCCCATTAACTCCCCTGTGATCCCACTGGCTTCAGGCCTCATTTTCCTGCATTCAGTGCAGGTTGAGAGGCAGAGAGAGAAGAATGGCTAGAATCAAGGTCAGTGTCCTGACTGTTCTGCGGTGAGCTCTTTCAACCCTGTGCTCAGTGAGGCTCGGTATCAAATACATCCAGACATCTCTCTCTCTTCCTGTCTGATTCTATGTGGGATCAGAGCAGGTCGCCTCCTGAATCACACGGGTTAATGATTCCAATGTTGAATCTGAGGTCTCCATTAACCCGGATCCCATGAATCTGGCTGCTGCCGCTGCTGCTGCTGCTGCTGCTGCCCAGCACACCTCACTCCTGTCAGTGAATCTGGGGGATGAAGCTCAGTAGTAGAGCATGTGCTTTGGTTGTATGAGGTTGGAGGTTCAATTCCTAGCCTCTCCAGCCACCCTCGGATGCACGTTGCTTTGGATGAAAGCGTCTTCCGAATGACATTGTAGAACTTTGTTGATTGTAAACTGAGTAATGAAATACTGCAGTAAACAAATGGTTACACATTATGCATATGCGATGATGATAATGATGATGATTATAACTAGTGACCTGATGATACGTAGGTCGATCCTTATCACTGGTAAATCAGCACTGACTCAAGTGACTCAAGTTAACCGGATCACTTGAGTGTGTGTCCATTAAATGAACCAAGTTTACCACCAGTTTGCATTTCTTCAAAAAGGCTATTCATCACTTTCACTCTTAGTATGGTTGCTAAGGTTCCGAGGCCGTGCCATGTTTGATTTGTTATGGTTCAAACACATGATGTTCAATGATAGGAGTCTGTTTAGTTTATAAATGTTTAGCTGTCCTTGTTGTGTGCCTGTGTATGTGCTTCTGTGTAAGTAGAAGATCTCTCTACCAAAAAAATATCAATTTCACAGGAGAAGGGGCGCCGACTATCACGTATTCCATTTTTTTGATACTGTCAAAAAAACTCGATTTGAACGGTACGTGCTGTTTTATCTGATCAAGGGGGCAATCAGTTTGAATTCCGACTCTCTGAGGCATCTAATGTCTCATATTGACAGGTGAACGGTTCTGGCTGCAGCAGTGGTGCTGCTTGATGCTTCTGCAGACCCAGTCCTGCAGGCGGTCTAATTTACCACTGTTCAATTCCTGCCGGCCACCAGCACCACCACGGGCTAAATAAACACTTGTGTTTATAATGAGCACTGCTGTACATTTGAATGAAACACAGGCTTCAATCGGATGTATTAATCACCCGTATAATCGATGTTTGTATGGGTTTGTCGTGTGTGTGCTGAAAATGTGACGGCTAATTGAACAGCATCTATTGAAAAGACCTGACTGGTGCACAGTAGGTTAGACAGCCACAAAGGCTCGGCACTCATCACCCGAGTGACCACACAGATGTCGCTTTTGAACGCTGCCCCGGCTGAATTCACTTATGCTTGTTCAGTCATTCATCACACGCTCTCTCCCTGTTTGCCTGCAGAAATATTCACTCAGTCAGACACCTGCTTTGCACGACGCCACGAGGTGGTTCCGAAGTGATGTTCAAGGCTGCAGTGTGGCTCAGCTTCATGGATGGCCGCCGTCGCCAGTGGGTGAGTCCGGCTAAAATATTTGTGTTGATGATGATGATGATGACAAAGGTGTTGGTGTTCACATGTGGGTTGTTTAAGATCAGTGACCCAAAAATGGGTCACAGACCCATTTTCAGTGGGTCACGGACCTGGGGGGGGAAGTTGTGTGCTTTTATTTTGAAGGGTATTTTCTAAGTATCGTATGGTATGAGTGCCATCCGTTCACACACCTTAACAGTAGGTGGCGATGATGCCGTGTTATGCTAATAGACATGCAATTTCACAGAAGAAAAAAGTTTGTTTACATAATTGACACTGGCAGAACACAAGTACAACACTAGCTACATGAAATCTAGATTATCTTATATTAAATGCACCATCTTTTCATTAAATAGAAAAAATTGCCTTGGGGTAATCATGGGTCCCGATACCAAAGACTTGTACGCAAGACACTGACTTATGAATGAGATACATCAAATCTGATCTGTTTTTGGAAACTGTGGCTGGTAATGTAAATGTATGAGTTGCTGGCTGCTCTAATCAAAATGTATCACATAAAGACAAATGTTGCCAGTGGTGAAAACATTGTTAAAGGATTAAGCACTATGAATAATGCTTTCCATTCCGTGCCGCTTGCACAGCCTGTGAGAACCAGGCGTTTGGTGCAGAAACAAAGGTGCAGCAATGACTCAAAGATTCTATTCTAAGAACACAAGTATAAAGATTACATGTCCCATTGACGGTATAATCATGGGTTACAGGCCAGGTCATAGATTATAGGTTACCAGATGCAGGGATTTGACTTGTGGTTAAATTGTAATTACTTTGCAAGTCTGGGAGCTCTGTCTGGAACTTGCACATCTTATGACCCATTCATGTTTTCACTGTGGCACTTTATGCATTTATGTTATTAAGGGGACAAGTGCAATGTCAAATGTGTTGAATTGTGAGCCGATGTTTGAGCTCATTAAAACATGCAACGAGAGCTCAGCTGGCACTGCAGGAACTCGGACTATATACGATGGGGTTGATTTGGAGAATAGCGTATTCACAACAACAACAGCGGGTTCACAGCTGTATTGATACAGGCCAGGTCACAGATTCAGGTACAGTCTCTTTACCTTTGTACAGGCAATAATTCATTTCCAAAACACTGCACAAAACATCTATTCACATGTTTGAATCGCCATGGCCACAAGCTACACCAGGACTGCTCAGCTATTATTGCTGCATTTTCATGAACCCCGAATTTAAAGATGTTCTCTGGCTCCTTTTGTGTGGGAGTGTGCAGCTCCTGCATGAGTCAGTGAGTCCTGGAGGATAAAGTAAAAATACTTCATAATGGTGGAGGTTATATCAGGTGATATGGACACATGCTCTCTGTGATATCTCAAGTCGGTGAGCCAATATCGTGAGTCAGAGTTATATTAAATTCTGCTTTACAAAGATGTTTAGCTCAGACTGATACCAAAGTGATGTATGGGTCAAAATTAAATGGAAGTGCGCTCTCTCTCTCTCTCTCTCTCTCTCTCTCTCTCTCTCTCTCGCTCGCCCTCACTCACACATCTGCTCAGACACACTGGGGACGGATTTACCATCCTCTACAACTGCAGCATTTGAGGTGATAATGAATGAAATGATCAGAGAAATGTTTTAGACCTCGCTCGTATCACGTTGGTGAAGTGTTGATAGGGTAATGTATGGCACAGAAGTCCCCTATACATTTGCTCTGTGCTCATTACAGGCTGAGGGAGTCTAATTTATACCCTGAGAAATATGTTAATGAGGTTATTTTCTTTAAAACAAGCACAGAGGTGCGGCGGGAGAGCTCCGAGGCGCTCTTTGTTCCTTGTGTTTTCAGAGTTCGGAGTCAGTTGTCTCACTGTACATCAACAAACTGCACAATGCAATAAAACACACACTTAACAATGTACACTTGGGTTGATTTAGGATAATTCTTTCAATTTCTATTGAAATGTAAAATAAGTAAACTGATATTTGTTGTTGAATGGAAGAATTGTTGTTTTCATTATTCTAGAATTTGGGATGGCTGTGGTTGAGGCGATGGCCTCCACATGCTGAGGTGCCCTCAGGCAAGGTCAACCTCTTTGAGTCCTGTGGACTCACCAACTGTGGGTGGATGGATGGATCCAATACCTTAGAACCAGCCCCTTACATTGACATCAGGAGCAGGCCCTCTCAAAGAGGCAGCCATGTTGGACCACTGTGTTTTCACAGTATCCCAGAATGGACAAACCTTATACTTTTTAGGTGTTGTTGTGTTTTGATGTGTATTATTCAGTATCTGCCCTTTATTGTGTGTTTCACCGCTTAATGAGCTGCCAGTTGTTGCCTTTTCTCCTCATACAGTTAAACAGTGTTGTCAGAGACTTTGATGAGCAGGTGCAAATGTGATTCATAAACAGAACCCTCTCCTTAATTAGTCCACGGCACAGTCAGACCAGTGTTCACGGAACAGACTGAAACACCCCGACTGATTCTGACGCTGGTTTTATTGGTAACCTCCTGATTTTAGTGTGTGTGTGTGTGTGTGTGTGTGTGTGTGTGTGTGTGAATGCTTCCGTTAATCACTTGGACCTTCACTTACTGCTCTGCCGCAGCCGTCCTCTGCATATCTCATCTCAAATCCATTATTGGATTGCATACAAATGCAAGTTATTGAAATTTTCACGTAATTTTTATTAATTTGAAAGACATTGGAGTTGTTTTGGTTCTATTTGAAGAGGCACTCAGTAAAAATTGCATTTTGATCAATCCCAGAGAAACTTGAGAAAATAACTGCATTTCTTTAATGAAACAAAAACTCTCAAAAGACTTCAAAACTAACATTGGGCCTTTGAATAGCTTTTCCTCCAGCTTCCACTGAATGTCTTCTGGGGCCACGTATATCTATATGTACATGCTTAAGCTTGGACATACAGTATAATTCAACACTTAATTTTACTATAAGCAGATGATCAACACTCATACTTCTCATTCATGCCATCTGTTCTGTCATATGGTTTTCCTGTCGGCTCTGAAAGAACTGGTATAAACGTGTGTTTACATTACTTAATTCTGAGTCAAAGAGTAAACACAACGAAAACACAATTACTATCAGTATAGAAACATTTCCAACATCTCACAATGTATGATGTTGAGAGAAAAAATGCCTTGGATTGACTGTAACTTTGTAGCTGCTTCAATTCAAAAACTTATCAGTAATCCATCAAACAAACTGAAAACAAAGGTTACTGCTTAATCCCTTTCCCTATCCCTTATTATCCCCCACTTAAGTCACACTTGAATAACAGACTACATTAATCCATGTGTCTTCGTTATATATATTTTAAATATTTCTAAGCAGCTCTAATCACTGCTTGTTTTGATTTATTCAAATTTCCTCTGCCTTAATGCATCTTATTTTCTCTACTGCATTTTTGAGGATTAGAACACTATAGCTTATGTTTCTGCCTGGCCAGAAATATACAATAATTAAAGTTTGATCAACAATGCTTAGTCTATTTTCTGTTTGTATGTCCTACCTGAGGGGCTAATGATTGTGTTATTGTTATTGTTATTGTATGTATGCACTCTAAAAAGTTATAATCAAACTAATTCTAGCCCAGGCAACAGTCTGGAATTGTGTAAATTAGCAGGTTATTTACTATTTGAAGTTGTTTGGTGTAATAGATGGTACAATAACTCACTACCCTGTAAAGTAAATGTAGTGGGAAGGCTAAAATAGATGCCTATTAAGGTGTTTGATTAGTTGTGATTACACTCTGTCTCGTGTGTGCTGTGCACATAACGCCCTCGCATGCACACAAAACTCACCTCCTCCTCTAATTAAGAAAGTAATCCTATCTGGTATTCCCTCCTCACATGGCACAGATGCTGCACAAAGACTCACTCAGAGAGAGAGAGAGAGAGAGAGAGAGAGAGAGAGAGAGAGAGGGAGAGAGCGAGCGAGCGAGCGCTTTGATTCCCCCGCACAGGAAAGGAGGTTTATCTGCAGGTTCATATTGCAGCAGACATGATCAGAATACAAGCTCAGGAGCCTGGTGCCATTAATCTAGAGGCCTTTTCCATTCCATAAAGCCCAAACTGCAGCAAGCCACTTTTCCGTTCTGCAGGTATAAGCAGGATATTTGAACTGCTGTAAAAGGGCAATTAACACCTTTCTCATTGCCAGTTACTCCAACTTCACTATGTTATTGTCCAATGTCACAAATGCAGGAGCAATAACAACCACAAGGCAGAAGACACCGCCACCATTTTACCTCGGTGTTGGCTCAGTGATGATGTTACCATAGCAACAGCCTCGTGAAATTCTTCACTTTGGTTCAGGAGAAGCTCCCTCGCCTCACTATCTTGTCACTGTTACCTCTGAATGGTTAAAGATTTTGAAAAGTGTATAAATGGATGAAGGCTGGAAAAAGAGAGGTCTCAATAATCAACCATGGCTATGCTAGCATGCTAATGGCCTTAAAATGAATATCCCTCAAAGCGCACCCCCCCCCCCCCCCCCCCCCCCCCCCCCCCCCCAGAAATGGCATTTGCATCAGAATGAGATATTGAAGAGGAAATTGGTGCATTCAAGCTGGTTTCGTTATTATTTTCATAGATGTAGCCAGACTGAGACCATTTCTCATATGGGTGGCAGAAACTCATATCTTAATTTTTGTGGCAAGTCGCTGTGGCAACCACTTCATCATCCTCCAACTGCACGCGCAGAGTTTGTTGGCACCTTCACTCGGAGCGAACGTGAACAACAACAACAACTACGACCTCTGTAGTTGTGCTGGTGGTTGACATTCAAGCTTAGTGTATTACTGCCACCATCTGTTTCGGAGGAGAAGTACTTGTTCGAGGTGCGCCTTTGAATTGTGACCCAGTGGGAACAATGGTTCCGCAAAACAATTGCTGGCAAATTCGTGTTGGGGGGTCGAAGATTCATTTACGGTGGCCTTAGCCAACACTGGCCACCCCCTTGGTTGTGTTCCTGTCAATACTGATTAGAGCTGGAGCCAATCAACTCACATTGGTTGCAGGGTCAATTGACCCATTAGTGTATTAAACTTAGACACATACAACAGAGAAAAAAACACTTTTCTATCATGTGTTGGTGTTTTGTTTTTTTTAAACCAGTGAGAAAGAAGATTGATAGATCCTCTTTTGAAATATCAGTGTTGAATGTTGATGTATGATTACGTGGTTGTGACTGGGCCAGTAACGAGTGATTCATGCCCTTACATCCTCCCCGAGTGACAGACATGCAGTGAGAGCAGGTAACGTGACTGAAAAGCCAGTAAAATCTTTATGGATTTTTAGACAGTGGAACAATGTCGCAGCCTACTGGGATTTGTCCTATTTTTCCTGATGGCAAGTGTTCCACTGCACACACTGTCTTCTTAGAGTTCTTCACTTCCCTGACACAGCCCACAGGCAGCCAAAAATAAAAGAAAATGGGACAATGTCGAGGCACATACCTGTAGCATATATGAATATCTGCTGATTGTGCAAATAACCTCCAAGATGGCTCTAAATCATCCCCCCTCCTCTCTCTTTCTTAACCCCGTCAGTTCTGCACTGATCTCGTGCAGGGCCCTCTCTGCCTGTGGGGCTCCTCGTGTGGGGTCATCTCCAGTGACGGTCAGCCACACTGCCGGGGCAGGAAGTGCATGCCCAAGGATTCCTGCAAGCACAACCCTCTCCCCCATTTCTCCGAACCCAGCCTAAATGGAAATCTGCCGTGAGGACTGAGAACAGTAATCGTGTTCCCAGTGCAGATCACGCAGTTTGCCTCGGAGCACTCGAAAGCAGGTCTGATTGAAGAGTGATCGATAAGCAGCGACTCTGCCCCGCCTTGGAGAGAGGTGGTAACTGTCGTCTGCAGAAATTAATTGAGCGCCGGCAGTAAATCCATGCCGTTACATCCCCAATCGTTGCCCTCCAATCCATTGTGGATTAGCCAAGCTTTTGACTTATTTGCCTTGAGATCAGTTTCAAAATGAAAGATTAAAAGTTTGGGCGAACGGACCCAAAGGTTCTGTCAGAGTGTCGTTCTAGCGCTAATGAGAAATTTGTGTGTATGTGTGAGACAGAGACAGAGAGAGAGAGAGAGAGAGAGCTCCTGTGTGTGTGAGACCCTGCTTTGCAGCACATCAAGGTAAAAGTCGACCTTTTAAGAAATCCTTGTATTTTCTCCTCGGCCTTCACCTCGCGGCGATGAGAGTGATGGCATGTGGCAGGTGGACGGCAGCCTGTTATGAAGGAATAACCCCGTAGTCCTCCTGCAGCATTTGTTTGACTAAATCTTGTTTGATGTCTCACCACACTCCATAAGCGTCAGTCTTTTTTCCTATCACTTTTTTAGGGGTGTAAAAATGAATAGCCGTAATCTATGTTCGCTCTATTCTGTGGTCACTGAGTGTCACGATAAAAAATAAATTAAAAAAAGGTGTTGGAAGAGAACAAGAACAAAGTGTTCGGCCTAGTTAAGAGACACAGTGAGCTGTCCGTGGTGCTGAATCCATTTCACATACTGTATCTCCCTCCGTTCACCTCACTCCGAGCCCTGTTGACATGACGCGCACGCTCTGTATGGAGCAGAAGCAGAGGGCGAAAGAATGAATTGCATTCCGCGCACAGAAAGAGCAGTCTGATAAGAACAGATGGGCAGATCTGCAGTGTTATGCCGTATCCATTACAGTCACCTCTCTCCCCGAACATGAGACAACCATCAGCACATGTTGTACAAAGGAAACCTCAAATCCCTTCATTTCTCTCTCTCTCTCTCTCTCTCTCTCTCTCTCTCTCTCTCTCTCTCTCTCTCTCTCTCTCTCTCTCTCTCTCTCTCTTTTTTTCTCTCTCTCTCTCTCTCTCTCTCTCTCTCTCTCTCTCTCTCTCTCTCTCTGTGTTCAGCTCATTGTAAACCTAAGCGGAACGGCTCTTTAGAGAATTCGTTTTTGGATGATTAAACCATGATATTGAATTAGTTTATATGAAGATTCATTTTCAGACTTGTGTAGTATATGATGGCATGTGAACATTTGCATCGTCACTTTCAGAGTGCACATGTATCATCTGGTTTGGACAGGACTTCTGCAGGTTTCAGGAAATTAACTTCATCAGACCTGCACCATGATAAGTAAGATAGATATGACAGAACGAAGATCAGGTGAAGAAGCCTGGTTCATAGTAAACCTCATTTCCACATTACCATCTCAGAGGTGGCAATTCCAACTTACTGTGATCAATTCTGATTTGTATGTTTATAGATCATTAGTCATCAGTTTAACTTTAGTCTTGTTTGTTGCCCCATGAAAGTTCATTCTATAAGTTGTAGTTTACAGCAAACATTCACATAATTATAGTCCTAGGCCTTTAGGTGAAATCTTTATGTTACATTTGTTTATTTTGTCAAAAGTGGGTTGTCTCCTCTCCAACACACTTGGTTGAGGGTATTCTGCTGAGTCATGTAAATTCACCCCAGTTCTACGTATTGTAGCTGATGTGTGATATCAAATGGTACATGATGTGTATTTATAGCCCTTTATCGGGTCCCGATGACCCCTTGCTTTACAGTACAGTTCACCCAATCTTGCTTTACAGTACAATTCACCCAATCACACAAACATCCAGACTGTGCTTCTCTCTGCCACACCTAGAATCCATTTCAGTATGTGGGACAACGTGAGGTTCAGCATCTTGCTCATGGACACATCAGCATTTGAACTGGGGAAGGTGGGAATCAAACCCCATGTATTCATATTGGACTCCTAAGGCGATGCAATGAATGGCCCTTCTTTCATGTCATGTGTCAATCAAACCCCCCACCCTCTGGTTGGAGGATGATTAATTAACAGTGACGTCAACAAGGATATTAGCTCAGCTCGAGTTTACAGATCAAACGTGCTATATGAGTACAATGTTTGCTGTCATCCATGTTGATTAATAGTGGATGTAAAAGTATCTCTCTCTCTCTCCCCCTCTCTCTCTGTCCACCCCCCCCTCCCCCCCCCCCCCCCCCCCCTCTCTCTCTCTCTCACTCTCTCAGTAGTGTTGCAGCAGCGGTGCGTGTGTGTCACGGTGAATCCCGGCTGTCCTCCTGCCAGTGTGACGGACAGAGACAGCGCACAGACAGACAGTCCTCTTCTGTCAGTCTGTCCACCTCTCCCTCTCCACCTGTCTGTCTGTTTACCTCTCCATGCGTGTGTCCGTCGCCTCACACCGAACACACAGCTCGGTAATGGAGACCGCCTCGCACCCCGGCTGCCGCTTCGCTCCGCCGCCACCGGAGACCCGTCAACTCACCGGACAGATGATGCGTTAAAGGACCATACCGCCTCTTTTACCGCCTCTCTGAGGACAAACCACTCATTGACGCTTCTTCTTCGTCCATTCCTCCACTCTTCTTCTTCTTCGGCTGCTCAGGAAGTTACACTGAAAACACGGATACATCATCGAAGTCTCCTGTGTTAGAGACACGCGCTCAGCCCGAGGTAAAGAAAACCCCAATCAACACGTAATTACACGTACCTGTGTTATTGTTGTGTTGTGTAGACGTCGTGTGTGTGTGTGTGTGTGTGTGTGTGTGTGTGTGTGTCTCCATGTTATGTGAAATCTGTGTGAGGAGTGAACATTTCGTTCAAAGTGGGAGGAAGGTGACTCATGCTGATTCAAACGGAGGAGTCAGTGTTTACTGACACACACATACACACGGTGTGTGTGTGTGTGTGTGTGTGTGTGTGTGTGTGTGTGAAAAACCCGCAGACACACACACACGCA